>JAVQJD010028820.1:0-35248 GCA_036023655.1 Nannoperca australis | reverse complement strand
AACTCAAGTACTATACTCACTTAATTTTGAGGTGATTTATGTGACTACTTCATACTTCTACCACTACACTACAATTCAAAGGGAAATATTGTGCCTTTTACTCCTACTTTCAACTCATTACATTTATAACATCTATACGTTACTAGTTACTTTTACAGTTACGTTTTTACACACTAAACATATGATCAGTATATGAAATATGAAGCATTTTTATAGATTAAACTACCCAACAAGCAACATTACCTAATACAACATTAAGGTTCTTCTTATTGGATCATCAATAATAATGATCCAATAATATAACAGGGACAGGGGCCATTCTGCATAATGATTTCTTGTACTTTTGATACTTTGGATACGTTTTTTTTTTTACTTTTAAGTAACACTTTAAATGTAGGACTTTTACTTGTAATGGTGTATTTTTACAGTGTGCTTCCCTTTCTAGGGGAAATGATCTGAATACTTTTTCCACAACTGTTTATATGCATTCATCCTGTGGACATCAGATGGGATCACATGAACCTGATTTGAGGACAGAGGCCTATTCTGTCAGCCCACAAAGCCAAAATGCACATATTTGGAATAAATTACCAGAATCTGACTTTTTGATGTGTATTACCACCTACAAATTATTATGCCATAGAAATGTGTACTTTTTGGGGAAAAGATAGCATGTAAAATTTAAAAAACTTAGAAAACAGAGGTTAAAACCTCTGGCTAGCAAGCTTGCTGCCTGAATATACCCACTTTCCCCCCATTTACTGTGATTGAAAAGTCAGTTTTGATGCTCCAACATCTAAGTCATTCTTATACCTCATAAATGAGGTAGTAGCTGAATGTAATCATAAAGGAGAAAGAAATGGAGCATCAGATAAGCTACTCCTGCTGAAAAGTAGTTAACTGTAGTTAACTTGTTTTGATGTGGTTGAGCTACCTTTAAGTCAAAGTTTCTTTTTATATATAGTGGGTTTTCCCTTAGCCCTTTATATCCACGCATAAAGTGCAGTAACTAAATGTCTTTTTAGGTTTTATGTAAAGTCTGTGACAACAATTAATTACCAGTTTAAACCAGCTTATCTGTTTCACAGTTTAGCTAAGAGCCTCCAAACTTCAACACTTTTTTCTCAGCTTCACTGTTTCTGGAGTTGCTCCTCTCTGCCTTTGTATTGTTCCTATTATCAGTCCCCAACCAGCCAAATTCAAGTTTGTTACTTCTTTGTATGTCATTATTGGCTGCAATGATATTAATTTGTGTGTGATCTCTGCAGGGTGCAGACTCAACATCGCTGAAGGCACATGCAGATCATCTATATTTAGATGAACTCCGATGTCCTTGACATCACAGCCCATAACCAAAGGCATCATTTCATCTTAAATCTGGCTGAACAGAGCATTTTCAGCCAAATGAAAAAGTGTTGTGCCCTCCGCCTCTTTCATTAGAATAAAGCACATGGACCCTTTGAAATTGACAGGCATCAACACTGACAAGCAAGGAAAATTAAGCATGTATGTAATTTATTGAGATCCACTAAGATCTGAACTTTTTTTTCAGCTGATGTGCTTTGTTATTTTGGGAGGAAGAGAAGCAGAGAGTCATCTGCTACGCAATACAATCTGAATGATTGAATACATTGTGCTAAGAGGGGGAATTAAAGGCAAAATAAATGACCTTGGTGATCAAACAAAAAAGGCCGGTTCATAAAAGCTATTTGTATGGGCCTGATTGATATCTCGCCATAGATTGTGTTGTCAGTGGCTGGTCAAAACTTGCGATTTAGAATTTAGTGCTTAGTCAATTTTACTCTCTTTTTAAAGATTTTAATTAGTAAATGAACTGCTCTTATGGACGAATGATTGATGCCCCGTATCACCGTCTCCCTTCAGTGTGAGTGAATGAGTGTGGGATTGCTGTGTGTATGTAAGCATGTGAATGATGCAGATGATATATAACGATCATCTGAAAAAGACGGGCCAAATGAGAAACAACCATTACATTAGTGTTTCAGAATGTGATATAGAGGGAAGGGTCACTGTGTCTAACCAGTATTAAATTCTAATTGGACATATTATGTACTGGTAGCTTGTCAAAATATAGGCCTTTGATTTAAGTGATTGCAGAAGTGCCTTTAGCTAATGTCAAAATGCATTTAAAGCCTCACTAATGTGTTTTTTTAAGAATGGCTGGTTCATAAATTCAATTTCTTTCTACAATAGTAGGAAGAGAAAATATACATTAGGGCTGAGAAGAATATCTTTCATACATCTTCCATTTCTGTTGTAACATAACGGTTTTAAACAGTGTTATTTCAAACTGCTGTTAAGTAACCTTATTTCAAATGGCTAGAGGTAGGACATGAAAACTAGGGAGATTTTTTTCCCCTTTTGTCCGTTTGGGAACATTGAATGTGCAACCCAGCTTTCCTAGATGCTGATTGTACATTGGATCAGTGCTTATAGGGATTGATACCCTCATAGTGGTATCCTATTGGTTGCAGAAGAGCCTGTATAAATCATCCACTGGACGCTGATATACAAACTGCATGATAAATGCGGAGTGACCTAATGATGAAAACAATTATTTGGGCTTTTAACTTTTTTTTTTATCTCTGTGCAAAATGGAGCCATTTTGGAGACAGAAATGGTGACAAATAACGGTAAGAGGCTGTGAAACGCTGCCGTTCACACTTTCCAAGATTAACGTCATTTGTATCAGTTTAGCGCCAGAGGGGCCAAACTGCATGATGAAGGAGATCTGAATTGGCCTTCGTTGAAACTGAGGAAGGAGGAGAGGAAGTGTGGAGAAAGAGAAAAAGTGGGACATAGTGGATATTAGGGTGTGTTTGTCATGAGGGCTGGGGAGGGGAGGGACGATTCCAGGGTCAAAGGTGCATCTAAAGCAACAGAAACAGGGGAGCGTTACATTTCCTTTGGCCACCCTTAAATAATGTCCGCAGGCCCAAGTTATTAACCTCTTTAAAGCCCACAGAGCAGAGTAGCGCAAGCCTCCAGTCAGGCCTGGTTGCGGTCAGGGGACAGATAGCAGAGATAATAGAAGTGCACATGGAGGAACAATGCACTGGTGTATCTAGGGATGGGAGAAAGAGTAGCACAAGTGAAGGAACAGGACCAAATAAAAAGAGAATAATCCCAGGCACAGATAATCAATGTGGAGATGAAGAGAGGAGAATGAGAAATGCTCTTGAATTTTCTGCCTTACTTTTTTGATTTTATTTGTAATAGTTTATGATGTGTTATTCCTGCCCTGTGTCTCAGCTGGGGCGGTGTGAGACGGTGTGCTGCTCTGAGGGGTGTTGTGGAGGCTAAGGATGCTGGTTCACGGAGGGTTCACCCATTACCCAGGCCCTGCAGCCAGCTGGGGGGCTAACCAGGATGATCAGCGCGAGCCTCAGCCTGCACAGGCCCCAATGATTTTCACATCAAGCCGCCTGATGTACAGCTCCACCGTCTACCAATCGCTCTCCCATATCGATCCCCCCTTAAATGAGCCTTCCCCGCTTTGTACCATGAGCAATAATTAAAAAAGCAGCACATTGATTTTAACTAATATTATGAGAGATCAGGATGTGCACATGCTTACAAAACAGCTAAGGCGCTTCAGCTACCATCAGCTGCAGAAAAACAAAACAGTGCAGGAAAAGAGAAAAGGAGGGGGGGTGAATAGTTCATTAAATTCAAGCTAACAAAAGGATGCAAGCTTACAAAAATTACAGCAAAAGTGTTATTAAAGAGAAAATAAAACATCCCATGGGTCAAAAAGGATCATGGATTTTTGAGAAATCAAGTGCTAATCTTGAAACTGAATGGGTTTGTGTAAAATGTGAAACAACTCACAAATCAGACCAGGAATCTCATATGATTTGTTCAACATCACTGTCCTGTGAAAAACATGTAGTTACAAAATGTCAACTTTTTTAAAAAGTAAGAAAAACAGCCGTGTTTTCAACGTTTTAAATTTGTCAAAATTATCCAATTATGTTTTTTTGATGTAGATTTGTATGTGCATGTTAAGCCTTTATTAAATATACATTAAAGAGAATGATGCAAGCAAACCAGGGACCTTGCAGTTCATGGATGTTACCTTAACCCCTTTGCCCCCAGGGTGCACCTAAATGTTTTAATTTAGCTTAAGAAGTAGGAGAATGTCCTTAATCAATAATAAAACATTTAGTTATTCAGTTTATATATTTGTTATTTTAATATTGGATGAAGTAGTTAGTTTGTCCTTTTCTAAAATCTGAGCTTCATCACATGTAAATCACACTTCAGAACTACAGTGATGGTGAAATGGGAAATATATAGATTTCCAAAGGTTTTTTTTTTTTTATAAATATGGCCACACACAACATCTTCATGATGCTTGAACTACAGTAGGGGTGCTAAAGCTTACAGGCCTTTAAGACCTTTCTGTGGCAGCAGAAAACTCCATTTACTGTTGTATAATCTGACTTCTGTTGTACCATCTCCATCCTCAATGACACTTTGAAAGAATGAAACTAAACATAAAATGCCCTCACCAGAGCACTCACTGCCCTCTGTTTCACTGTGCATTTGTGTATACCTTTGAAAATGTAAATGAGTGTCTTACAACATTAAAGCCTCAAACACAGAGAGTCGACATATGCTGTGACACTGCGGACGCTTTAATGAGATAAGTTAGTGTCACACAGGGGAGTGGCGGGATTCCCTGGCTGCTCCGTAGCCGAGGTTGATGGTAGCCCCCAGTGGACACTCTGCTGTACTTGGCCATTGTGGCTCTAACATTGGCAGCGAAGGCAGTTAAAGGCCCCTATAAAGTGACCAAGCCCCCCCACCCAGCTCTGCAGTACCTTACACACACTTATGCGGCACGCAGGCATCCCATAATCCTTAGCATATGGCCCGTGAGTGTCGACAGGCATGAAATTACATCAAGGGCATTTTTTGATAACTGTCGATACTCTCACAAAGATGGTCAGCCTTATTGACGCCAAAGTCAAGGGCTACTGTGTTTGTGTGTGTGTGTGTGTGTGTGTGTGTGTGTGTGTGTGTGTGTGTGAGATGAGGAGGGGGAGTGATGAGGGGCCTGCAATGTCAGACAGATGCCAGTGAGAACTGATCCAGAGGGAGCCTGATCTTTATTGATATGAGTAAATTGATATTGATAAGGATTTGGATTGCTATGGATTGTGTTAAGCAGTGGTATAATAGAGAGGTCCTCAAAAACAATTGTGGTCAAAGAGTCACTTTATTAGACAACTTTTTGACTCTCTTATTTTTTTATTTCAATCATTCTAATTCAATGCATAAGTAAGATTTCTTTCTCTTTTTTCTCTCTCTTTGTCAGTTTAAAAGAAGTTGGGACAAACGAGCTGCTGACCACCAGAATACATACAGCTTGTGATTCCACTTATTTTCGCACGGAAAAGTAAACAGTAATCCTGTGTACAATATTTGTCGCTGTCCTGTGAAAACCATGTATCTCCAAAACAGACTTGTCATCAGTGTTTTAAATGGGTTGTTTTGCTTAAGAAATAGAATTTTTTTCAACCTATGAAGAAACCCATAATTCTTTGTTGTTTGTTTGTTTTTTAAATTAGAAATCACCATATTTGGAGATATGCAGTTTCCAATGAATAATGAAGAATATGCCTATGTATTGACATGTAAACAAATTGAAAGGAGGCATCAAAACATTCCTTGCCCTTATTTGGTGTTCCAGTGTTTTGTTAGAATGTTTGCATGTGTGTAAATGATGAAAGTGAGAAAAATATTAATATGTTCTACAGTGAATGTAAGGGTCCCATCACATCAGAGATCTCTCTGAAGGACAAGTGTTTGAGTGGACCTTACATGGAGCAATATGCATATATGCATTTATAGTATACTATACTGCCACCTAGTGATCATTGAATATGTGAATATTATTTTGTGTTTCATGCATATTATCCTGCTTTTTCAACACAAATATTTCTGAATTATATCAACGATTATCAACGTTTTGCATTTTTTGCATTTACTAAATATGCACCATGTTATGAAATTCAGTCATAACTAACTGTGTTATTCTGAGTATCATCAAATCAAATTAGGAATTACAATTACAAAAATACAGTAAAATAAACATTTGAGAATAGCTGATGTTTGTATTCATGAGAACACTTTTTATCATAGATTTAATAATCAATACTTATGACGCCACAGACATTATGTAAACCAGAGGCAAGGCAAATGTCCTCAAAGCAGATTCCCATGGGAAAGATGGATTTGAACTGGGAGACTTCTATAGTGATTCCTATCATGGCCTAAAGAGGATAGCCACATTTCAGCTCAAATATAATCTCATTATTGGCTGTAAAAGTAAAAACAGACCTCAATTCAAGTTCTGGGAGACATGCTGCTCATGTCTCTTTCTACGCTTAATTTCTCTCATAAAATAGTCTGGGTGGAAAAGCAGCCTTAATGCTTTGCCAAATGTTTTAGTTCAGACAGATGCCATCTTTCCTCCTTTGTCATACAGCAAAGTGGACTTCGAGACCTTTTCTTTCTTTCAACAAAATATATGTTCTGTGTCTTATTATAGCTACAAATGTGACTTTTCACTTTGCTTTAGGTGTGGATGACTGGAGGAAATTACATTTTGCCCCATTTATCAATCTTGTAAGAATTGTAATGTTATTCATGCGGTAAAGATTATTTTCTTATCACTTATCACTGCAAGTTTTCCTACTTGAAGTAGAAAAAGAGAGAGAAACACATTTTTTTGTACAGTAATGTCTATATAAGGAATCATAGTCACCACTGCTCCTCCTAAAAAAACTTTCATTTCTGAGCTCATGCAATACAATGGATGACAATCTAATCATTAAAAGGAATGTAACCATGTGTTTTTACTTTTGAATTCAAGGAAATGGGAATACATTAACAGATAAATAAACGTTAGGCTTATCTGTGTGCTCTACAACACACGCAAACACGTATATAAAAAACACAAAACAAGTCTGATGGGGGTCAGACCTATTTAGTGAATGAACAGCAGCTACGTCAGTGGGACAAGACGGCTCATTATTTGTGAATGAGCTCCTTCCTGTCCTGCTATACTGAAGCACTTTGTGCAAACTAACACCAGCTAAGGAAAATAAATAAGATACCTTCCTGTGATGCTGCCGTATAGGAAACATTTCTCTCTCGATAAAACTACATTAAAAACAGATCTTAAGAGCACAATGACAATGTTGTGTTTCTTAAGCCTTCATCATCTGCTAACAGAAGCTGTAAAGATGGAAAATGTAATGTGTGTCTGAGATAGAAGTTGATATACAGATCACCTGAGTTCAGATTCCTTGGATTCACATGCAGGTGGTGTGACGCACTTAGCAGTGTGGCTAACTGCACGCTGGTCCAATTAGTTTCCATTACCAGCTGGTAGCATCCCCGTTACACTGTTGACATACATTTCCACACGTGCACACCCTCACTCATTCATTCACCCACTCTCTGTCAGACACACACACACAGACACACACACTCTGTTTCTCTTTCTCTTACCCACCCACATGCACTTAGGCACACACACGCGCATGCACAGCCTGTACTTTACAGATATCAGCTGTTATCCCCGTCTAGCATCAGTCCCCAGGCACTATGCTAACAGCCTCCTCTACAAGCCAATTTACAAGGATTCTGGTCATGTTTACATTAGCCCTCTCTCAGTGCATGAAAAGAGCAGGGCTACGCCGCAGAATAGAAATGAGCAAATAAGAATAATTCAATCTTCCTCTAGGCCATTAACATGTTTCCCTTGAATAAAGTGATAATAGGTTATCATCTGTGAAATGGAAATTTCATAACAGAGACGGTGAGAAGAGCGTCTCCGGTTACACCAGAGGAAATTAATTTCACAGCACATCTGCTCCACAAAGCCCCGGCCCTCCAATGCTAAGTATGAGAAAATGTAGTCGTTCAGCTCTGCTAGCTTTCTAATTAGATTAGCATGCTTATTTGAAGGCGGGAATCTTTAGTCTAGTCAAAGGAATTAGTGTTCCCCATTACAGATACCTAATATTTATAATAATGAAATGACTTAGCCAATTAGGGAGGGTTAAAAATGCATTACTTTAACTTATTATATTAGCCAGATGGTACGCTGAATAGTCCATGGTGTGCTGTACATCTGGATGAGGACTATGGTGGCCAATTCTACATAGCATGATGTAGTAATAGCCGTGGAAGGGCAGTTTAGTCCTCACCTTTCTGTCTCACTGCCTTCCCAAGGAAGCAGCTTTGGCTTGAGGAGCAATCAAAAGTTTAATGAAAAAAGCCACAGCTTTCCCCCTCCTTCTTTGTCGAAAAGATAAACGCCCCTGAAACAAATCAATCTTGAAATTGAAAACTTCTGGTGTGAGGATAAGGAAGTGACAGCAGTGTAAACAGTTATGATTTTGATGGCTATCATCATAAGGAGGTCAACAATGGTGTTGAGGGAGTGAAACCTCTAAAGCCGTAAAGGACTTTGTGCCTTTAACTTTCCTCCCCCTTTCATCTATTTCTATCATTTTGTTTTGTTTTGTTTCGTTTTGTTGTTTACTGGTGGACAGCTGTAAATGATAAGAGATTGAGGGCCATTATCTGAAATGGGGATCAGCAATCCCTCTGGTGCGTGGCTATGAGACTCAAAGCAGCAGACTTCACAGTCTGCCGGATGTGGAGGAAGAGCAAGAGGAGCAGGAGGCTAGGTAGGACCTGAGGAGGACCATGGCTTCTCCCTGCTGCCTACATGTTGGCATTTAATCAGGTAATCCAAGGAATCCCAAGGAATTACATCATTATTGAACGACTCCACACTACACAATTTATGTTCAATGCCAATGTTTAGTTTCAATTCAGAAGTCATGTGCGCTTTATGGAATAAGGTGAAAAAAAGGGTGTGGAGGTCGTGGTGGTATTTGGGCATGGAGCGTGACTTTCATGCAGGAAACCAGAGGTCATATCCTGTCAACCCCTGCAATTAGTTCACCTTTGTATTAACCGTAACCACAATCTTTCCCTAACATTAAACTCACAACCATACGATTTCAGTCCTGATTCAGTGATACAGCTCTGATACAGCTGTGGGAGAGTGAACAGTAAACAGTGAGGCTAATATCAGTGAGTTCAAATGTCAACCAACAATGCTCATTTACATGCTGTATTGTTTCCTGTTAATCCCTCATGTGTAGATTTGAATCTTTAATGGCTTTGAATGGGTGTTGTTGAAAAAAATGCAGGCCATAGATCGTATCAAAAACTGTGTTTAAATGAATTAAAATCTGAAAGATTATAACTTAAATTTAAGGTGTTTTGGTTGACTAACTATAATCATACCTTTACCATAGTGTTATTTGGTATAACCACAACATTTCTCTAACTTTTACCATGTCATAGTTTCTATGTGCAGATGTTATAGAATGTGAGAATTTTAAATACACTGGCACTGGACATGGTAGAGGAAGTTTTCAGATTTTTTACTTAAGTAAAAGTAGCAATACCGTACTGTAGAAATACTGTAAATGTCCTCTACTGAAGTAAAATTACAGAAGTATGAGCAACAAAATGTACTCAAAGTATCAAAAGTAAAAGTACTCAATATGCAGCAATATGGCCCCTGTCAGTGTTATATTACTGTATTATACATAATATATTCAGATTATTATTCCTGATGTATTAATATCTAAGCAGAATGTTTATCTTGTAGCTTGCCAAGTTTGCTAGTTTAACCATTTTATATACTGCTGGGTAGTCAACAATGTTTTGTGTAAAATATGTATTTGAAAAGTAACTCTCAGTAACAGATAGAGTAACAGAACAAATGTATTTAGTTACTCTCCAACACTGGGCAGTGGGTGTAAAAAACAAAAAAAGGTTGAAATGCAGAATCGTCCAATATTGACATTCTTGTCAGGTGACAGAGTTGGATCGGGAGCCCTCAACACTTACTCACGTCAGCTCTTTGCAGCTATGATCAGCGCCCCCATGTTAGCATTACTGTTTATAATTTATTTATGATTATAACCTTCTGTGCTGAGCATGGGTTCAGTTCGTTACCTGCACACCTTCACTGCTCCAGACTACACTCCCACTGCCCAGACCTTGTCAAGGTTAAACTCCGGCAGTTGACACATTGTTTTTCATTGCAATTCCCCGCTACTCTTCTATCTTGCTCCAGTCTTTTACAGATTAAGGCAGTTGTATTATAAGACACAGAATTAAGCCTGCAGTGTCCTAAATATATAGCCCAATTCACTGCTCTTAATTTTGCAATTCCATCACCCCGGTGCTACAAAGCCCTGCTTCTCCATCAAAACCATTAAGAGTATTGAAGCCTGGAGTATCATCAACAATGACAGGTAAATATTTGGGCTGTCTCACTGGAGCAAATAAGCCACCCAAGGTCAAACGGCTGCGTTAGTCCATTCCAGCTTAGCTACATTGGTCTTTAGGTCTCAGCAGAAACGATGTACACAAATCGAGAAGCACACAGCAGAAGACAATGTTTGCATCAGCTTGCATCAGGAGAATGTCGACTCTACAAAGACCAGACTGCACGATGAGCGTGAGATAATGTAACATTTACAATATTAAGATAAAGAAAATATCTAGAGAAGTACTTGTTTTCACCATCACTTTATATCATTCTTTGCATCAAAAACAGTCACTGCATCAGGGGACCAAACAATTGCAAAAAAAAAGGTCAAGTTAGCCTTTTTGCCATTCAAGAAATCATCACATCTTTCAACAACAACTGACTTCCAAATGTGTCATTTATCATACAATCTGTCATACTGAGGCAAAAAAAAAAATCATAATTGGAGTTGTTATCTTTTCCATTATTTCCTTCCACAACCTCTGTCAACAAAATCAAAATGCCTTTTTGAGTCACGTAAGGAAGTGCAGCTCCGGGCCGAGCCACGGTGGCCTCAGAGATAGACTGCGCTGGATAAGAAGTAAGTGAGTTCTTTGCTTTCGTGTCAACAAGAGACTTTATGGCTTTGAAGTAATAAATCATAAAAAACTACTCCATTCCTAAACATTTATAGATAAGGGAGTTAGGAATCAAATCAATTTAAGTTTCTGTACACAAGGTCCCAGTGTGGCCCGCAAACAGTTTGTGTATCGAGACCATCTCAACGTGAAGCCACTGTAAATGGATTAGTGTGGGGAGAGATGGGGGATGACATCCTCCAAACACTGCTACAGTAAGACAGGGTCAAATCATACAGGGTCAAAATATCCCTACAGACAAAATAAATTGAATATCACAGCAGCTATCTTATATCGCCTCATGTCGTCAGGAAAAATGGCACTTCCAATTCTTGGACATAGCACAAATCACTTTACGAATTTCAGGAGCATTTCCATAAAATGTTTTCATCCAAACAAAGTGAAATATTTTTAATATCACATTTTACAGAACAATCAACTGTAAAGATAAGGCATAAAAAGTGTTTTGAGCATTGTAAAAATCTTCATCTGTTTATAATGACCAGGTACCAAAGCAAAACAGAAATCCGTTACTCAATTGTTATTATTGAAAGCAAATAGTGTATTTTGTCAGTGTATGGCATTTAGTTTCCCTCGAGACATTCATCCCCAAAACATAAAAAGGCATTTATATGAGAAAAGGAAAAAGTCTGTCTCCAGCTGCCTGACTCATTTTTTTTTTTATTATTTTTCCCTGAAGGAAGTCATAAGACTTCACAAACTGTCTCTTAAATGGTGCAGTTGGTGTTTATGGGAAACTTTTCTTTGTCATTTTAATTTATTTAGGTGATACAGTAATTAAGACTATAAGAGGAAAAAGGCTGCTGGCACATATAAATTGTTTTTACAAAACTATAAAAAAAAAAAAAAAAGGAAGAAAGATTTTATATGACATATTAAAAAAGAGCTCTAAGCCAAGTTACAGTGTTTACGATGTCACTTCAAGGTCCTGTATATTATAATTTGATGTGGATTTTAATGAAGGCTTTGTGAGCATGTGTGTGATACCCACAAAGCCAGCTTTGAAGGATGTTGCTACAGCATGAAGAGAGATCAGCTGAGAGAAGCAGAGAAGATTAGGGTTAGAGCTAGGATAGGGAACACTGGCAATTTTAGAATGACAGGTTAAACTGTAGACTGCTTGTGACTTCTGTCCTCAGTGTGGCACTGGTTGGCTGGTGAATAGATGACATCTGACCCCTGCCTGCAGCCTGAACAGCAAACCTGTAAATGTGTTCGATGATGCCCACGGTCCTAAAACAATTGAGGCTGATTATAAAGTGGTCATAGCTGGGGCCTGGGGTTTATACAAGTGTGCTTAATCTCCCAACATGGTGCTCCAATTTAAACTTACTTTCAAATTACAATCAAATGTGCCGATGCGAGTAATAATATTAGCACCACATTGCTACAGGCTTGTGTGCCATAAAGCAATATTCCTCTGCGCTGCAATGTTGTTCCTGCGCACAACTGATTCATCAAAATTGCATTACAGAGCAGTTTCCTGCTGCCTTAACCTTCATCCTACTGACTGGGGAACCCACAGACCCCAGAGATTTACTTTTTTGTCATATCTCATGACACAATATCATGCTTTGTTCCATCATTCAAAATGTCATGACTTTATATATAGAAATATAAATAAAAATGAACTGTAACTTCCCTTAAATAATAATAATAATCTTTTTCTTAAGATTAATTTATTAAAATTAATTATTAATTACATAACTTATCATATTTTGAGAAGAAATAAGATGGAATTTAGCTATGATGGTTGTTTCTTACAGTAGTTAATTTGCTTGTTGGTCCTTGTTTGTAAGAAAGTTATCAAGAGCAGCTTAAACATTCACCTTAATTTGTAGGGAGTAACACAATTTATTTTGTCCATTGCAGGTCAGTTAAAGCCTACTGAATCTGCGACTAAAACACAAAAAAGTACGTTACAACTGACTTTGAAATACATTTTTTGTAACCTTAAACGGTACTTGCAATGTAGTTTAGCCTGAGTAGAGGGTTTTTGATGATCTCATTATGTTCACTGAAATGTCCAAGACCCAAAGAAAACAACAGCCGAGTCCTTCGTCATACTTGATTGGTTTGGCTGATCATTTTGCCGACTTTCCTAATGCCCGTTCCACCACATAGTCTCTGGAATGAATGAAATTAATATTTCAAAACTTGTGACGGGCTGCTTGACTTGGCCCCCGTGTCAGCGACAGGCCATTCATCACAGAGTTAAGTGTCAGCATTAAATTATCCCTGCTATTATGACAGCAACATTACTCATCAGGATTAGGGCCAGCCAAACCGAGGCTCCTCAGCTGCAGCCATCCCCTGCTCCCTATCGATCGCTGTTCCCTCCATTACCAACACAGGGGCTATCTGCATGACACCGGCACACCGCGCATGTTGATGATGCTCTTGTCTGCTTCCAGGATGCTTGTATCATGAGGTGGAGAGAGGGAGAGAAGGAGGGAGCAAAACACGGGAGAAAAGAGGAGATAAAGAGAGACTGTACGCAGAGACTCTCCAGAGAGTGAAGGTATAATGAAGTGCTGGATAGGTTTAATACCAACAACAGAAGGGGCCACTGCCGTAGTCAAGTGCTGTTAATATCTCCTCCATTCCTTAAGCAAATCAAGTTATCTGGCACTGCCTGTGTTTCGATAAGGAGCAGATGAGGTCCGTTGAGAACAGCTTGATTTAGATGTTTAAAGTGAATATCCAGATAGCTCAAACACATACTCTGTATGATCTGAATCTACTTGCATGTCTGCTGTTTTTTTTTTACTCTGCGGAGCATGCACTCAGACTAAAGAAGAGAGATAAAACCGCAGTGGCGTCTGCATAAATCCCTCATTTCTATGTCCTTGCCTCCAATGCCTCAAACGTGCCACAAGACATTACTTAAATAATGCCTGAAGGTGCAAACGCCACTGACGGTGTCCCCCTCTGTTCAATTTGAAACGCATCAAATCCTCTCTAATTCCACATTTCAGGCTTTTAAATTGCCCTGTGCTCTGAAACGTAACCAAAGGCTTCAACTTTGTTTCAAGACTTTTTTTCCTTTTTATTTTCTATTAATGTCAACTTTGTGTTACTCTGAGAGGATGAGATAAGAGGGGGAATAAGGCCATTTTCTTTTTGTTGTAAATGTCCTCTGCGCGATCACACCGGAGCGTCCAAGGGGATGGCAAAGCTGAGGATTTTCAACAGAGGCCAATTTTAGGAAGTGAAAGCTGACTTCTTCAGGGACTTCCACATGGCATGTGTCTCTCAGAGGAATCTCTCTGGACATTGTTCTTAAGGTGGGACAACTGTGGACCACATGGACAGTACAACTACCTGTCTCATTTTAGATGCCTCCATTGAGCAAACCACCACCTGCTCTAACTTAATCACTATATACATATACTCACAATCACAATTGTGAATTACAATTTCAATATGCAGTTTTTAGTAGGAAAATAAGCAAGAGGAACCCAAAATACAAGTTTTTTTATTGTCAAAATCTCCAGCACTTTTGATATGATTATATTCACTTACCAGCTTTTAGGACCTCATCCCACAGTCTTGGTCGGCGGATGATAATCATTTAATCAAGTAATTAAGTAATTTCTGTTTATTCTCTGAAAAAGTCAGTTGTAAAGAAGTGTTCGGATTTTGGTAAACTGTAGTTTAAGTATCAAAAGTAAAATCAATTATAATTCATAAAAATTCAATGTGATTGTTTAGTTGTTATGTTATCATGATGCCTTAATGTATAAGTAGCATTTTATTGTAAGAGCTAATTTAAATCTTTTAATATTTTTTTGGTTTAACATATAGCTGTGTATGAGTGTAAAATCTTGAGTGTAGCAACTGTAACTATAGTAATGACATACATGTTGCTCAGTAAAAAGTACATTTCCATCTGAATAGTGTAGAAAAAGTCCAAAGCAGCTGGAAATGGAAATATGTACGGCCCCTCAAATTTATACCAGTACAATGAATGAACAATTTCTAAGTAAATGTTGTGCCACTCGCAATTTTCTAGAATTAGTGAGCCAAACCATCTGATAAAAGACAAAAAACTAAATATCAAAATATTATATAAACAAAATATTATTTATACAGTTAGCAAAGAAAGACCTCTATCTTACAGTATGCCTTATGGATGCATAGTGCTATGCAAATGTCACCTATTGTCACTGCAGAATGAAATAAAATCATATGTGGACATTTGACTTATTTAAATCTAACAAAGTAACACAATAGTTCACATAATAGTTCATCCAAAGTGCAAAGAAACAGGTTGCATTGTTCAATTTCTTAAACTGTGTTAATCATGTTGTGTTAATCAGTATTCTGCTCCAAACACTTTTCCCCCCAAAACATCCTGAAGGACTAGACATCAAGCCTCACAAACTGTTTCTTAAACATCGAAGAGTTCATTTAAGACACTTTTATTTATTGATTTAATATAAACAGAGGGTGACTCAATCACAGCTTCTCTCCAACAGCCTGACTAAATGCATTGTACACAATGAATTATAAGTCTGTGTGACTAGAGAGAGACAGTGAGGAAAGATGTTATGTATCAGTAACACACAAAAAAGTCCCCACTGGGATGATGTAACTCTAGCCAGCATGCGTCAATGTATGGATCCAGTGGTCTACAGCTCATAGCAGATCAGATAAGTCTCAATCAGTTGAACGTGTGCTCTAAACTGTTTTGAAAAGATGAAAACAGAAAGACCCTCTAAGAAACCAGATTAGATTACAAAGCAAAAGAATGATCATAGATGTTTATATATGTCGTTACATCACTGAGTTGTTCATTTGTATGTTATAGGTGACTTAATTCTTTCACATGATTTTCTACTCTTTTACTGGATCACATTTTAAGTCAAATGCTAATCCAAAGAAGCAGCCTGAAACTCTTTTCTTGATGAAAAATGTTATCAAAGAAGTCAAGCAATGCAGAGAACCCTCAGTCTTTGTTTCCCTACCTTTAGCTCGTCTTATCGCTCTATTACAAATCCTCCTGCTTGGGCCGACGTCATTTTTCTCCCATGTAGCTATCAAATGCCCCTGCCCCTTGTGTATCGACCACCCTCCTCCTGGAGATCAATGCAGGGCCTACGGAGGCTGCAACAAAAACTGTAATTACTCACAAAGCTACAAATTCCTCTGCGATAACAGCTTATTTCATTCAATATTGCTAGTAAGGAAAATATACACATGCACACGTGTATGCACACGCCCTTCAGAAAGTAACAAGTGATAATCATGCAGAGCTTATTTTTCTTTATCCATCCCTCAAGTCATGCTTATTAGGGTTAGGGGTAGAGTTAGAGTTGGGGTTGGTGGTATAAAGATAACTTCTATTCATGCAACAGTAAAATAAGGTTGCAATATGTGCTGTGTCATTATATCTTTTAGTATAACTATAAGATTATATAGTATTACTATAAGATATAAGTATAACTATATCTGTACATTTCATAATGCATTGGTAAATGTGTGCTCCCCATTCACCTTATCTTCATCATCCATATAACCAAAAAATAAAATCAATTTTGAACCTCAACTGGAAAAGATTAATTATTTTCCACCATAAGAAATAAGGTGAGCAATAAAACCTCTCATGATACAAAAGGTTGAAAAAGGATAACAAACAAGTGGGCGAGATTTGCTGCCTTTCAGCAACCCTCTTAAGTGGTAATGGGATAACCCTGGACACGTCAAGAGCCTATCAAACTGCCCCTCACATTCGACCCCTGGGTGAGACAGGAAGGGCCTGCTTTGTTTGTAGCAATTGGGTCCTGTGTGCCGGGCCGTAATGAAGTGACCTGAAATAATGGAAAGCCCTGGGCCCAGTGCGGATGATTTTTGCTGGGATAAGAGCGGGGATCCTGATTCGGAGTCACAGTTCATTTCATTTTTCGCCTCTGATGAGATCTCCTCCGTTATCTGATAAAATTGAACAGCCATTACCGGCAGGGGCTCAGGCCGGCCAAGCGGTAAAGCGCTGCCGACTGCTCCTAACAGAAATCCTATACACTCCACTTTGTCAGCAGTTTTGAATTCATCGTTTGCTGGGGGTTCAGCCAGATGATAGGAATAATCTTGGCCCAACCAAGATTGACACTTCATTTCAGAAATCAATATTTACAATTTACTTCTTTCAAAGTTCATTCTAGGAGACGATTCCATATTATCCTTTCCAAATAAGCTGATCATATCTCTCTCTACTCCTGGAATGGGTTTTCCCAAAATGTGAATTTTTTGGTTTAGAAAAAAAATCAATGTTTCCATTGTGGGCTTTAATCTGCCCTTTGATGACAGTAAATCTTTTTCTTTTTATAGGCAAACGGCTGTGGGCAGCTGACACCATTTCCTCCCAGAACAAAGCCCCTCGCCCCGTGTGGACGCTGGTAGATACATGGAGCCCTAATGTGGCTGGACACGCCACCGACGGGTCATTAATCAGACACTGTGACAGCCACTTCTTCCCAATCCAGCCCCGACTTCAGCCCCTAGACAAGCCCACTCAAATCCTCACCCACAGGAGGCCATGGGGGGAGCAAAGAGACAGAGGGAGAAGAGGATTGAATGGGCATTGGAAAGACAGGATAGAAAGGGATGAGAAGGGATGCTACAAAGCCATGGTATAAAGGACTCAGGCATGATGTATAGGACTTACAGATACAAGATGGAAGAATCAGATGAAGAGTTGGTGCTTGGGATCAACTGCAGTGTGCTACCTGTGGGGAGGGGGATTATTTCCTTAAGATCATCGTGGATGGATCATAAACTGATGTATTAGACATGTATCTACTGGAATGTGCACCATATAATGTTTCTAAACCATATTTTAACAAACCTAAGGCCTGTTGCATGCCTCCGCATCAGGCTCCACAAACACGTGTACCTGCCCTGCACCTGCCAACTATGGAATTGTTGATGATTTAACTAATTAGAACATACTTTATAATGCAAAACTTCTAAAAGCCAATTTCAGAGTTTCACCGCAATCCACTGGTGTGTTGCATGATGGGACAGGAGCAGTAACAGAGACAGGTCACTAAGGGAAAGAAACGTCAGCGGAGCAGCGAACCATTCTCGGTCTGTAACATTGCACTCCTAAGATAAAGATGTAGTTAATGCCATTCTCCCTAAAGCCTGTCTCTCTGTGGTCACTCTGCATGTACCTAAAACGTCAGCAGTAAGTCAACTGCCAACCTACCAAGTGAACATGCTGCATTTTGGAGACAATGTCAAGACAAAAAACAATGATCAAAACCTTTTATTTGCAATTTCATTGCAAGTGCTCCCTCCCTCTATGTTTGTTTGTTTCCAGGCTTGTGTGTCTTTGAGCCATAGAAAAGCGATAAGAACACACATTAACACAGATCATCACAAGTAAACCCTCAGAGGTACAACTTGATGCAGTTAAAGGAGAAATAACCAATCACAACTTTGGCTTCACTGAAAACCTTAACATGATTTGCAGCTAAGTTAGAGCCCAGTGAGCATGTGTGTTATCCAATTTTCATCGTTCTTTGGGATTGAAGTGATGTTCCAAATCATCTTATAGGCACAGCTAATGTGGTTTCAATTGATCACAGGTTTGAAGGAGAACCATTTTCTCATTGTCTGTCAGGTGCCTCAGGACAGCATGGAGCAAATGTATATATCTCTGAGAAAACTGAATATGTGAGCATGAATATATACATCTGGGTTTTTCTAACTGCACCCAGGTGATAACCACGTTTCTCCCATTTACAGCAAACCCCCTCTTCCTGAGCCACGTATACTCTATTAAAACCCCACTTCACCATAAGCCCCAGTGGATAACATAAAATACTGCACTTCTCGGTATTGACTGAGTAAAATGAAATAATCTATGATGCATGAACAAGCTCTAAATGAAATAATAATGTCCTTAGCGGTGAAAAACGGATTGATGGTACAGTAATTGAGCAGATTTATTTCCACTCGTTGGAAAATGGGAGGAGAAGGAGGCGGCGGTAGTCTGCTGAAAACTGCCCTGCTATTTTATTTAATCTCATATTGGAGGAATTATTGGCTGGTAATCTATTGTTAAACATCATTTAGGGTGATGGATTGAGAGCGTCAAGCTTTTCCCCACATAATCAATTCATATCTCATTAGCACGTATTATTTATGATTCTCATAATGTCCCTGCGGGGACACGGCTGGGGGAGAGCGGGCCCCAGTGGAGGCCTCAGCTGTGGCTAAAATGAAGTGTGACATACTGTAGCTTATGACCTAATAACTGCATATATAAAAATGCTTTTGTTTGCACTATTGATTTGTTTCTGGTCATTCTAGAAAAGAATAGAAAAGATTAAAGGTCATTGGGCCCCGCTCCCTCTTTAGCACTACCAAGAAAAAGGACATGAAGAGAAAAGATAAGTATATTACCAAAAATAGAATTATAAAGTGTGATTGATTTAGGCAGCATACACAGAGAGTCATTAGTATAACTGCCATTTAAATCTATGCGTGTTTACCAAAAGCAAACAGCTTGATGAATACACCTGGTGATATTCTGTATTTTTATGTCATCAAATCCCATTGAAATACCAAATCCAACGAGTTGATTCTACTAGCTTTATCCTCTGAGCCATAGAGCTCCATTGTTGTCCAAAAGCTATTGATCCCACATGGTATTGTAAATACCCACTAGAGCACCAAATGTGTATTAATCCAAGACTGAAAATAGTCCCAAACAAATGTGCTATTTACTCTTATTTGAGTAACAGTTGCTAAAACCTTTGGTTCCCACTGTTTTAGGAAATCACTAAAAGTGATAAATTATAAGTATACATTTGTGATCAATTCTTAAAGATTTACATCTGCGGTAAGAGGTCTTGGGACAGAGTGCCACAGACAGAGTAGAGTAACGTATTGAGAAAGGGGCTAATACTTTTTAAAATAATTTTTATATAGTTATGTCCTTTTGGATGCATGTATGTATTTTATTTGACTGACAATCAGAGTATGTTTCTATAAAATGCATGAATCAAGCAAAATGGAAAATGGGCCTCATAGTGACTCCACTGAGTGACATAAGAAAGTTTGGAAAAGGCCTCAAGAAAATATGCTACATATGTGCTATATATAAGATCTGGCAGGCTTTTATCATACAAACTTGACCACAGTTCTTTTTCCGATCTGGAATAATCTGTGATTAAAACTGCTGTTCAGCTGGTGATGCATCATGAAAATATACTCCAAGAAGAGAGAATGAAGAACTGTTCCCCTTAAATCAGACTTAGATTATCATTTGTGAAATCAGTGCTTCCCAAGAAGAGAATTAGTGTGATGTTCTGACAATGAAAAAGGCAGAATGATTTTTTTTCCTCCCCTTACAGGCTTGAGAGGTCTTAAGTCTGAGATCTGTGATCAATATCCTGGACAGGGGCATGCTGAGCTGCAGGAGCTTTCTTTCTGTTCACTGAGCCAGCACAGAAAAGGAAAAGTGTCATATTGTGATCTTTATCCAGTAATCGTCCTGACACACAGTCAAGTGATATATATGTCCGCTTGTTTGCTTCGGGGCTCCATGACTGTCCGCAGTGTGCAGCGCAGCTATAACATCTCTGCTGAGCCCTGGTAGCACTTGGCAGTAGAAAAAGCTCAGAACCAGAAGAGAATGGGGGGAAAAAGAAAAGCAATTATAGACAAGTTATGTTCAATTGGACATTGTTGCAACAAAACAGTCTAAGAATGGACGGATACTGGTAATACGTTTCTGGATCAGTCGATGTTTATTTTCAGCAGCCATGCAAAACAAGTTGTTCTGCTAAGTAGAAGCACCACCTGTTCCAAAGACTCCATGGTTTGGGGAGGAGTCTCAGCCAGCACTTGTCGATTGACTGCTGTCAGAACTGGACAGTTGGTTTACACAAAAACTTACACATAATACTTTTACTCTGATGAAGACATTCTGTTGAGATGAAGACTACAGTCATGCACTTTATTAAAAGGTTGAAATATAACCGTTGCATTACAATCCAATACAGTAGACTTGCATTTCTTTCTTTTGCTGTAAAGACTGAAATTCAGAGAGGTGTTAATACAAATGTAGGCTCCTTTTTGAGAAATTAGTTTTAGTTTTGTTAATTTTAAGGTGTTTGTATTATGTATGTAACACATTATGTACAATATCTCATAACGTTCTAACAATGAGTGTACAGTTCTGTTGGAATATGGTGGAAAAACTACTATGCAGTGTCAAGTGTCTTTGTTCCAGTACTCAGTAATATTCTGCAGTGACTAAGTGACACTGCGCAATCCTTGAGTTAGTCCTCGCAAAACCTTGTGTGGTCGACACCTGTCACTATATGTATTCCATGTGTGAGCTGCTCGAGCAAATGCTAGTTTGCACTGGGCAGGAGGCTAGGACTCACTGACATTTACACTGATACATGGACAGATCAAAACAAAATCTCACATCCACCAGACGTGCACCAAATATGAAGTTCCAAATGAGATAAACTGACAAATAGGCCAGCGTGGCCCCGCTTTTCATCACAGCAAAACCTCTTATACTACCTTAAAGTGTTAAGTTCTGCCTAAGCAACTTTAGGCTGTTATTCAACCAAACAACAGGGTGAACTGCACCCAAACACCGCTGGGGGATGAGTCACTGCCAGTGCATCCTATGAAGAGCATTAACCAATCAGTATTGTCAGATATTGGACTTTATGTTGCATTCACATGGGAGCAGGCAGACAACACCTTCTGGACCACACGGCAAAAACCAACAAACAGCAAAACACAACATGCATTAAGATACTTCGCTATGGGGATGTCAGATTGTTTACAAGAATGGATTAATATACATTAAATAATAATAACTATATTGTGTCTATTATTGTATGTAATTATTTTACTAATGCATGCTGCTCATAATATTCTATGGCAAACTTAAAATGAATGTTAAATTCCCTACAAAACATGAGGACATTCATTCATTTCCAACATGGATAGTGAAAGGAGAACTGCACTTGTTGCAATCTATATTTTGTGTCTGAAAAAGAGAAATTCTTGATGCCTATGTTTTCTCAGTGGTAGCTAAGGACATTGCAATCACCTCAGCTTTATAAGAGACTGACTTCCCTATCAGATATGTCATAATCATAATTCCCTACATGCCAGGTTATTTTTGCTAGCATTGCATATGTGGATAAAACATGGGGATCCAGGAGAAGGTGGAGGGATTGGGTATAAGAGCACTGGATACAGTGGGAATGGACACTGGATGCTGTTGACTTCAGTCTGAGACAGGTCTGAGTGAGGTCATTATAATTGTGAAAAAGAAAAAAACAAAAAAAACAACACACTGAGTAGTTTTAATCTCTTGATCCAATCACTGTCATCAGAGTTAGCACTCAAGTCAAGGTGGCCGTAGCAATGCCTTTTCAAAATAATGTGAAGGGACATGTGTACACGACAGCTGAGTGTTCTGGAAATAAATTAATCCCTGCCAAAAAAACATGCTTGCCAAAAGACCTTCTGAGATAAATGCAACATGTCCCACAGACACAGGCAAGAAACACAAGTTGGTCATTTTTACATCTAAATAAAACTCTGATTACACAGGCTTGACTTCATGAATCTATCCACGAGAAATATGTGTGTTTTTTTTTCCATGCACAGCCCTCCAAGGTGATCGGTGGATGATGCATCCATGTATGCTCCTGCCAGATTTAAACACTGTGTTCACACACAACCCCAGCTGATTTTCTGAAGTTTCTGTCAACAAACAAGCATTAAGGAGTACAGGAAAGTATGGAGTAAGTCTAATCCATTGCTTGAAATCACACTATGCTTTGTATGTTTAGTGTGCACTGTAGATCGAGGACCATCACCTTTACATGCGTAGTAACAGAAACGGCATAGTCCACCTTTTTCCACCCTTTTTCCAACAACAACGTACAATGTACATATACACTTTCATTACTGGCTGCTACTTCCCTTGCACAAAATGTATTCAGTACTTATTATCTTGAGAAGTGTGACTACATGTCATTACGTGTAATTGTTTGACCATGTTACTTATTTATATTTTTTACTTTTATTTGAATTCATTTTTCTCTCTTCTGCACGGTACACTTTTGCTACGACAATGTAAATTTCTCCACGGCGTGACTATTAAAGGATTTCCAATTCTGATTCTGATAAGTCATCTCAGCTTACCATCACTACACCTATGAGTAAGTACAACTGGTAACAATAATAACTCTGGCCCCATTCAGTTTATTTTTAGGCATAACCCACTGGCTCATCTTACAGTGACTTCTGAAATGCAAACATACTGTCGGCAGAAGATCAGCCTGTTGACTCAGTTGGAGAATGGTTGCACGCAGCCTATTATTCCAGCTACACATGCTGTAATTAGCATGGGACAAATACATTTCAGGCATACTGTTGTTAATAAGAAAATCGTGATCTCAACATATGTCACAAAATACATTATCTTATTGTGCTCGAATGTATGTATTTTAGGTAATCCACACAGATATTCATGAATTCGTTCATTTACAATGGTAACTGCTTGGGTTATCAGGTGTCTTTCTGCCTACAGCAGCATCCATTAGGAGCTATGGAAGTGACACAGTTGAGCCGCCCTTCAGTGGCAGCTCTCATGATTTGTGCCTTCATGTCAGCAACATTCAAACCCTGATGAAGCCTCATTAAGCACAACACTGAATCCATACTGACTGACTGAAGCGTGAAAAAAAGGATTTAATTGGAGATAGAGACAAAAAGATATTGTGTATAAAATTTCTATATCTATGTCATGTACTTTTTGTGAATTAACACAGTTAGTTTGTATATGTGGTGTGAAAATCCATGTCATTTGGGCCACATTTTTGGACACTGGAGTGTATACCAAGTGCAAAAAGAATGCAAGTGACAGTGGAAGTATCAGTTAGGTGTAGGCATCACTAACACCTTTTCTTATACAAACCTGACATCTACTGGGCAACTACAGTACACTTGGATTAACAATCAGAAAGCATGTAAAATAATTTAGACAATGAAATAATTATTTTACAGCAAATACAATGCAGATAAATTATTTATAAAATCCTTTGACATATAGTATGTTTTATTTCAGTTTATGCTGCATATTTCGAGAATGCAATTCACAATTCATTATTGCTAATAGAAGATGTTCTTTTTTGTAAAGATTTCCAAGAAGTCATTAATAGCCTGTTCTTTGTTAGAGCCTCCAGAATTCGATTCTTTGTTCTGTTTGCACTATTATACATGTAACATGTGTTACGTATGTATAGGAAACTGTCATATTGTGTAAGTCTTTTTTGCTTTTCCCATGCTCTAGCATTTGAGAAGCATCTGCTAAGTTATTCATAAAGCCCCATTACTCCTTATGCATTTTTAATTGGCCAGACATAGCCTTTATGTCATGATATGGAGGCTTGTAATGAATATTTACTGTCCAATTATTAATGACCAGGACGATTAATAATAACCTGAAAGGATGGCACATTAAATCGCACCACACACATATTCATTCTCCAAATAGCGGTTGTCTTATAAATGAATTAATAGAATTTAATTATCATAAATGTTGACTGTAATTTTAAACATTGAGCTTATTCTTTATATTTTGACCTTCATTTAAGTTGTGAAATATTTTGTATCTGTTTTAAATCAGTTTGGGCTGCACATCAAATGACTCTGCGTAAGGTCTCACTCCATTTGTCCATCATTGGTTGCTGAGTAGAATATCATTGATTGATTTTTTTTTCACCCTGACCATATGTCCTTACCTTGAATGTCAGAGATGTTCATCACCCTTTTTTTCCAATATTTGCTCACCATCGTGCCGTCCCATCACTCACTCAGACGCCCAGTGTATTTATAAAATGCACCTTCAGCAATTCTGCAGGCTTTACTTTTGAGAAAGATGGGGGCAAAGGAAAAAGATGAGACTGTTGCTGTTTTTAAACTGCATGCTAGTTTAATTTTCTTATTCACTTTATGCTGCAGTATACACCAAAGTTTGGTTTTTGCAATAAAACAAATTGTTGGTATTGTATTGCTGTCAGATAGCACCTCACTCACAGTAACAGGCGTACAGTAAACACACAAACATATAGTTGTGTCTTACAAGAGCTGTCCTGTCCACTGTCTACATCTATTGTTTCTTTAATCACATTTACAGCTGTAATACCTGACTGGTGTGGTGACATCAGACAAGTGATACGACAGTGTGACCGGACAGGAAGGGGAAATGTCTGCAGCCGTGATAGCGAGGATAGTAAAAAGCTTGCTCACGCACATTCACTTCCAGTAAATCATATTAATACATTCAGTCATGTTAAAAACCTATAGAATATTTGTTGAAGTTCATGGTGTAGCTAACTGCATCATGTTAAGTTGAATAAAAAGTGGTGAAGGAAAACAGAAGAAAATCTTTTTTTGAAGATGCATCAGCGCATATGTATGAAATTCTGATCTCCTTAATTGAAGGAAGGTATTGATATCAATCCCTTTTATTTCACGGACACCATTTTTCACTGAGCTTTGGCGATTGAATTTCTAGATGGATGTCCTCTATTCTACAAGACACCTGTCTCTTATCTCCCTCTTATCTGTGAGGATCGAAGCATGCAGACTCTTGAATTACCTATCCATACAATGTCATCTGTTTGTCCCCCAAGTTGGTGTAACTCGACCTTGAAATCAGAGCCACCTAAAATAAATAAATGAAACCCTAATCAAAAATGCTACTCTCCTTTGGATGGGTGTCAAAGTGGAAGGATGATCTGTCCCTGATTTGATTTTGTTTCCAAACCACATGATGCATTCGGACAATTAAAATTTCAGCAAGTCATTCGCTGATAGCCCTGTGAGTGAGTGCCGCTGGGCTGGGTCTTGGGTTTAGGATTTCTTGCGGTTCTGCCGACACTCTGAGGGCAGGTTATTTATTTTGGCCCGCTGCCATGTCTGAGAAAACCATGTTTCTCTGAGTGTGTGTCTGGAGTCACACAGCAAGGTCAAAAGTGTTCACCAGTGAGGAGACCCAGCTCACATTAAACAGAGACTAGGCTGCTGTACATTCAGTGCTTTGTTCACCACCGTGGCCGGGCAATTATAAATGACCTGAACAGATCTGTTGCTTTCCCCTGCAGTATATATTTCTCATCTGATTACATCGGCCATTAACATTCAGAGTAAAGTGCAAACGAGGGAGTCTTTTACACTGTTGTTGGTGGAACTGAGGAAATCCATTTTGTTGCTTTTGTTTATAACAGTAAGTAGAATAAATGGAAAGGTTTTTTAATGTCCAACATAGTCACGTTCATGCTAAAATACTTTTATATCACTGCAGACCCTATTATCAATGTGTATGCGTGACACCTTAGAATAAGTACAGAAACAGTACAGAAATGATGATGAATTGATTTTTAGTCAAACTTAGCATTGCACTTCCATAGCAACCTGCTCTAATAAATCATTATCCTGTGCCCCTTAAAAAAATAAATTTACTTAAGTACAAATTTAAGGTACTTGCACTTTACTTTTCCATTTCATGCTACTTTATAATTGTATTTCCCCATTTTTTACAGAGAAATATTATATTAGTAAATATTGTCCAATATGTATAATATCATACCACTCACAGGGGACATTTTTCAGCATTACTAGAGCAGTACTTTGATTCTTTAAAGTACATTTGCAAGCAATATATGCAATTATATATATATACATACCGGACATAAAAGCAACCTTATCATTGAAGGACTTTTACTTGTCATGCCATATTTTTACAGTGTCGTATTGCTACTCTTACCTATGTAAAGGAACTGAATACTTCCCCAACTAAGATTTGGGGTCACCTGTTAGATAAAATAAGAAAAATTAACGCAGTTGTTTAGAAAAATGCTGTTATTTTATTTTATGTTGTTTTGTCTTTTTTGCTTTTATTAATTTAATTCTACACCTTTGTGTTTTGAATATTTTATTATTGTATTGTAACTCTAATACTTTATGAAAGTTGCTTAATATTACATATTGTAAAGGTAAGTGAAATAAAATGCAAGTCAGACATTTGGAGAACTGCCCTCACATACATCACAGGGGATGAATTGTAACTCAGCTCAACTCAAACGTGATTGATGGCCTATACAATGTCTGGTAAAGTAGATTAAATGGAATTACATACATTCTCGGTAATTTCACAGTATGAAAATGCATAACGATGGCCGAAGCGCAAAACCTCCTATCTGAAAAATTCACTTTCTTGAGAAAAAAAACTAAAAACAGTAGTTTTCTTGCAGAATGCTATTTGTTAAGGATGTCCAATACATAATACACTGTTTTTGGACTATATTATGTGTTAACAATACTGACTAGTTATTGTTGCCTTGCAAAGTGCACATAGAAGATTATTTCCCCCTTTTCCTAGATCATTTTGCAGATAGGAGGTTTTGCGCTTTGGCCATCGATAAGCAATTCTATGACGACTAAAGAACATTTGTAGAATGTAGTATTAAATGTAAGAAAGTACAAGTTAAGATGATAACACTGTTATGAGAGGCTTGTCATTACATTACAGCACCAACTCACAGTACATAATATATCCATGTATTACGCATAAGAAAAAAACATTTACAAAGACTACGATACATTCTTCACATTACAATAAGTGTTTTTTTTCAGTTTGCTTGTGTTTGTTTATATGGTGAGTGTGATTGCTTAGACAACATATGGCAATTCCACTCTGTAGTTATTAGCTAGATTAGAAGTCTTACCCATTTAAAAGTATTGTTAACCATGTGGTATTAGGGGAGGAAGTTTTCAAATTGAACAAAAACAGACTTATGTGTGCATGTTGACTTGTGTGCGTCCCTGTGTGTAGATGCATGAGCTCAGAGAGGCTTGTGTGCACCCACTTGTGGAATGTTTTGCAGCCAGTGTGGCATGGAGCTGTGGCGATAAAAGAAAATTAAACTGAATGTGATTAAGATGAAGTCATCAAGAATAATCTGCTGCTGCAAAGCAACACTGCAGCTACTTCTGATAGGGGATACTTCTGTGTTAGGCAACGGACGAGCAGATATGGGTGTGCAGCAGTCCGTGACACCTTGATACCCGGAGGGGTCCATCCACAATGAGAGTGACAGCGATGATGATGTCATCAAAATGGGCCTTGGCATGTGGTGCTTGAGAACGATGCTCAGCTATGGGGGAATTGTTGATTTAGTAAGCAGTGAAGCATGGCAACTTCACTAAAGGCAGTGCATAATTCTGAGCAACATGGGGAAAGAACAATGTCTTTTTTTTTTAAAAGAGGGGAAGAAGTGTATGGCTTCACCATAAATAATGAAACACAAATGGCATTCTATACCTTCTGGCTAACTATGAAGGGCTATTTTTGTTTTTCTTATTACATTCCACTGGGTTTTTTCCTCATTGAATTTTAATCTTGGAGAAATAAAGACCACTCTTCAAAAACAAGTCAACAGGAAATAACTAAATGAGCATTCCTCGAGGATTAAAAGCAGACTGGTAACTTTCTTTACAGGTTTTGCAATATTGTCTGATTGTCAGAATAGAAGTTGTGGCAGAGTTTTTACAGGGGCTATAGGAAACAATATGTCTCTCTGCTCATTTGCCCAGTGTGTTCTGTTTCCCAAGGTAAAAGTGAATGGAAATGACACAAATCATAAAGGCATTCTGTTCTTCCCATGACAGCAGAAATACTAACAAAAAGTCAACCCAAAAAGTGCATGTGCTGAAGATAATCAATCAGAGCCACATTTCATGAAGGAGTTGTAAAAATACTAATTGACTGACCAGACAGACATAATAGATACATAGGAAGACGATTAAACCAACCGACAGAGAAACTTAAACAAATGCATTAGTGAATAAATAAAAAATGTTGGTAAAGCCAATATTAATGCCAATAAAGCATTGTGTGTTTTAACTCAAGTCTTTTCACCATCATCTTAATAAATACTGAATAATGGGTCATTAATGCACACCTAATGGAAATTCCTTAGCATGGTCTTGATGGCATTAGTGTTATACTTATGTGCATGAGGTTGATCTTCTATCAAGTCACAATGCTGCCATCAAGTGGGTGACTATAAACATTACAGTTCTTCTCTGAATTATCTTGCTGACAGGTGTGATAGTGTAATTGTTTTGTATATATGTGTATGTTGTTTATGTATTGTAAGTATAAAGATAATAAAAATTGTTTTCCACTGTCACATTAGCGGCTCTGTGATGCTGTACTTGAGCTAAATCCTAACATCAGCATGCTAATATGTTTACAATGATAATGCTAGCATGTTTATGTTTCAGAGGTAAAATGTTTACCATGTTTACCTTGTTGGTTTAGAGTGTTACTCTAACATTGAACATAAAGTACAGATGACGCTGATGGGAGTCCCGTTAGTTTTGCAGGCATTTGGTCCCGAAAGTATTGGACAAATGCAAGTCTGAGCTGATGGTGGCACTAGATGAAAAGTCAGGAAATCAAGTTGTTACAATTCATCCTCTGGGGACCATGAACGTGTGTACTAAATTTCACAGCAAAACATCAGATAGTGGTTGAGGTATTTTAATAAAGAACTAAAAAGTCAACCTGATGGTGATACTAGAGGAATAGTTTGGGGATCACCAAAGTCAGCCGGATACATCGCCTGAGAATCATGAATGTCTGCTGAATTTTGGCCATCGTGTAGATGTTGAGATATACAGTATCACACCATAAGGGAAAATGCTGACCTGCTGGTGGCGGTAGAGACAATGTCAGATCCTTGAAAGTCATAATAGAATGTATCCGCTAGAGACCTTGAATATCAATTGTATGTTCTATAAAATGTCATGGAAATCCATCTTACAGTTGTTGAGTCATTTCACTCTGAGCCTCAAATGGAAAACTCACGATGAAAGAAAGATGAAAAGTCAGGGGATTACTAAAGTCAATAGAATTCATCCTCTGGGGACCATAAATTGTTGAGATATTTTTTCATTATTAATTTGAAATTTGCATTAATTTCACAGTAAGTGTATACAGAAAAAGAGGGTTATTATATGCAACAAAGGTCCCTGAGCCAGGAATCAACTGTGGATGTTGCAGTCATATGGTATGCACCTTAACCATTAGGCCACCAGGTTACATACAACACCAGTATGGCTAGAAAATGCATAGACTTACAATTTCTGACCATTATTTAGTCTTTACCTCAAGACATATACTGTAAAATTACAACAGTGCCCACAGTTAATACATAAAAGGCATTTTTTTTGTTCAATCAAGAATTTAAATATAACAAACATTTATTTTCAATTTTCTTTTAAAACCACTCACACACACAGTGTCTCCATGCACAAAAGATTTACGAGTTTAACCTGCAGAGGTCACTAAAACACTGTGTATAAAATCTCCAGAGCATCGGCCCTCTGGCTTCCCACAGTGTGAGTGTCAACCTTGAAGATGTCATGTTCTCACCACAAGGAGAGCATGGATATTGCTCTATTTAATAGGATACCATCTAAATTACTAGTGATCTCAAGAGGAAGCACTTCACCATTGATTGTGGTGTGTTTAAGATTATAAAGACAAAAGCAACCTGTACATCTGCTATTTATATTTTATATTCTGACACATGACATCTCAACTTTCTCTAGTTAAAAGGGAATAAATCTGAAAATATTGTATTCGATCCTATAAATCAAACCACCTGCATTACTCGAGATCATCTTGCCCCATTATGTAAAACAATATGCAAAAAAATATAGGATGTTTTTATTCCAGTATTTTGATTTTTTTTTTTTTACTAAATGCAGTTGAATAATTTCCATTTATTACATTTACTCCTAGTTTCTGATTTGGAAGCAACTATCCATGCCCCTATATGTATCCATCTGGGCATCTGTAATCCTCTAAACCTTAGTAGCACACAGGCACCTTAATCACCTGCTGGTTGTCTGTCATAGCAGTATCTTCTCCCTCTTGCTGATTATATTTCTGACATCTCTGATCTTCTGCGCCCATATCAGAAATTAGGTCAGACTTGGCAAAATGTCATATGGTGTCAGCAGGGTTGATGACAGAGCTTTTGCAGTGAACCCCCACCCCCCACATTATATATATATATATATATATATATATATATATATATATATATATATATATATTTCCAAGCACTTCAGATCAAATGTTATCTGTTAGAAGCTTAATAATTTTAATTAAATTATTTAATTAATATATTATGCCAAAAGACCAAGGAATAAATATGATTTGCAGTATTCAGTGATTTACAATAAACATTAAACCAAATGTAACTCCAGTAAAAAGATAAAAGCACCTATAGAGTTAATCTCTATGCTTTCCATTAGCTCAGGCTTGTGTCTGACATTGTGGACTAAAGAGTGATGAATAGAAGCTGTTTGCTTTCAGGCTGCAGAGAGGCAGAGAAATGGACGCCAGACTGACAAAGAGACAGTCAACCTCATTAGACCTAATTTGACTCTGAACCAGATGTTGATCAGGTAAAGTTGCTCTGTCTCCATGACAACAAGCATCCACAAGACACAAGACTGGATTTCAATTTAGATTGGCATAATTCTACTTAATAGTTTTAATAGAGCAATAATAAGATAAGAAATAAGACACGTGGATAAAAGGTTTTGAATGGTTGCATTAAGAATGGACTTTTCTCTTGACTTCACATGCAGGCAGTTAGTCACAGAGGTGTTTGACATTATAGATTTGGACATAATGGCCAGGTTCATCAGGACCAGGAGACTTGCCCTTTTGCATGATCTGAAAGGTGGAGCTTATGAACACAAGGCCTCAGTGTATTGATGAGTGGGTCCCTATTTTCTTTGAGTCTTAGAACAGATAAAGGACACACAAGGATGCACATGTACATACACGAGAGGGAAGTAAAGCATATTGACAATTGGCAGCCGTGTGTGCTGCTTGCTGATGTAACCACTGATGTGAGGTTTCAAACTTTTTGAAGCAACAGCCTTGCAAATGAAGGACAAATGGATTCAACTTGTTTATTGGGCTTCTGGGACACACAAAATGGGCTTTGGTGAGAATGATTGAATGTAAACATTATAAACGTGGTTGTTAACAAGAAAACTCCACTGGGTTCCTTTAATTGCCTCAATAACTTCCCTTATGGCCCATTATTCTTTACAATTGTTGCATCCAATGAATAAAAATGTGTTGAAGAAGACAGCGTTTCAGTGAGCAGTCATGGAGACATTTACATGTGAACCGGTTTGAATAAAGAGCCCATCGTGTATTTAGCCAATAGTTACAAGGACCAGATAGACAAACTTAAACATTACTGAGAGTCTATAGCCACGCTAGCAGGTCTGCAAGGCTGTATTTTGGTACAGTGGTGATTTAAGCTAAATGCTATAGACTAAAGTGTGCTAACATGTTTACAACAAAAATGCTAACATGCTGATGTTTAACAGATAGGCCTATGTTTATGATGTTCATCATGTTAGTGTGTTAGCGTGGTAGCATGATATTTGCTAATTAGCAATAAAGATGTTTTCATTACTTTTTGAAGTCATAAACCAAAGTATTGGACTAACTGAATTTTACCTGATGATGGTAACAGAGGAAAAGCTAGAAGATCAACAATGATATCTCTACGGACCATGAATGGCAGTACAAAATGTAATGGCAATCTGTCCAGTAGTTGTTGAGATATTTTAGTCTGGCCCTGGTTGACCAACCAACAGGCCAACATTCTCATCCCCAAAAAGCCATGCAGCTAGCATGAAAACTTAAACTGAACATGTACACCTCAGAGCAGTGGTAAATGGGTGGACTATTCCTTTTAAATTCTGCTAGTACATCCCATTGTCACAATATCTGACCACTCTTCACGTGGCTAAAATCCTGTTTTGCAGAAGACATGCACTGCATCTCTGCTGCCAATTTTAGATTGCCTAATTTATTCTGAATAGCTAAAATGTTCTCTTAAAATGGGCCAATTTTTCATCCCATCTTTCTCTTCACAACTAAGTAGCTATTACTACACTATTAAAACACAGGTTGACTTTAACCTACAAAGTCAAAACACTGTACATCCAATCAACAGCCCATTGATTCCAAATAATATTCCGAGAGTAGTATAGAGACCTGCTTCAAAGTGAAGTGGACCCTAAAGGCAAAGTGGTTTTAAATATAGTCATCACACATGTTGTTTGACTCAAGGTTGCAGTGTAAATAGTCAAAATTCAAGTTTGAAGAAAAAAACATATTTACTTAGAGATTATTGAGTGATGATTTTTAATCCCATCTTGGATAGACAATGTGGCCTACTGTGTGACTGGCCCTTCTAAACACTTAAATATTAAATATTCAAATAACCAGTGATATCATCATATGCAGTGTCGAGAGGATTAAGTGATGATCAGTGACACAAAATGATTACCATAGACACAATTAATCTATGGTGTGTTTGCATTAATTTAGTTTGTCAGCTATGGACCTTTTAAGCTGTGGATGATGAATCCAAACATGGCAGTCCATATATTGCAGTGGGAGCTTCTTTCCAAGCTCATATGGACAAAATGAGTTGCTCCCACCTATTGTGCAATGCCTACTGTTAAAAATGTGCTTTAGTGTCTTTCTGTGACTCAGTCCAACCTACAGCCACTATATATATTGATATATATAATAAATTAGATATCCATTTTTTATATACAATGTATTTAATATAGTTTTCTGATTATACTTACTATACAGTGTGTATATACTATGGGCTGCACTTTTAGAACGTATTTTGTACCTATATCTACACCTACATACTTTATATATTATATATATATATAGTTCAGACATCATGTATATATATACACTGTATATATTACTGCATAGCTCAGCCTCTTTCTGTATGCTGTTGTATCATGTGATTTTCCCCCGAAGATCAGTAAAGTTGTATATCTTATTACATAACTTGCAGTTTCCACTGTGACCACTACGCCCAAATCCCTGCAGAGCACAGTACTGATCCTAGGGGCTTGGTGTCACCAGAAAAAAAAGTATTTAACTCTGGAAAATGTTGAACTTTTCTGTAGAACTGGTGAGGGATTTTTGTGTTTTCTGAAGGAGGGGAACTAGAGCTAGCTCTGCTGTCTTACCAAACACAGCTGCAGCATAATAATGATTATCAGGCCTCCTACATTGTTTTCCTCACGGTGAGGCCAACAGAAGAACACACCCACCTGGCAGGACAAATCTGCAAAGACTGAAGAAAGCCAAAACCTTGGATTGTTAACAGTATAGTGAGACATAAAAGTGAAATCCTTTCAGGCAGTCCACTTCCTTGCTCAGATTCAATTAATGTCTCCCACAAACCAGCTGGATGCAATTATTAGTTGGACCTCTTTCTTGTTTATACCAGTGTATTTGATGAAAATGCTTATTGTGTCAGCACTGGCACCCAAGATGTATCCAGATGTGTTTTCTTTGTCCGTTCTGATGTTTTGTCTTACAAAATATGTGCACCATGCATGGCAATCTGAGAACCCAAACTCTAAGACCATGTGACAATCAGCAGAATATTACAGCTTGTCACTGGCAATAGGACCACTTTGGACTTCTGTCAAACAGCTGTTAGACAACTCCTAGTCTCCCTAAATGAAGCATGAATCTGTCAGGGTGACGACAATTTGAAAAATAACCATCTGAAAGGGAAAGAGAGAGAGGCTGAGGCAGAGGGACGCATGCAGAGGAGAGGTTTTGTCTTCAGTAATGTGCTGCTTTGGGCTCTGAGTGATGTATGAATCAGAATCAGAATCAGAAATACTTTATTAATCCCATAAAAGAAATTGCTTTTTGATACAGTTACAATGCTCAATAAAGTTATTGAAAAAAGAATAATAAACTGGAAAATAGAGGGTGTAGAGGTGTAGAGGGAGGGGCCGAATATGTTTGGACCAGGGGCCGGAGCTGCTCCAGGACGAGTCTTTCCAGGGCCTTCATGATGTGGGAGGTCAGTGCCACAGGTCTGTAGTCCTTGGCTCCACTGGGACGTGGAACAGGACAGTTCTAGTTCTAGTTCTTAGAACAGGAACTAGGCAGGAAGTCTTCCACAGCACAGGGACCCTCTGCAGACTCAGGCTCATGCTGAAGACATGCTGCAGACTCCACAAAGCTGAGAGGCACAGGCACCGTCAGGTCCTG
>JAVQJD010028819.1:0-41161 GCA_036023655.1 Nannoperca australis | reverse complement strand
GCAGGTTCCTTGTAGTTCCTAGAGTCTCTAAAAGTAGAATGGGAGCCAGAGCTTTCAGCTATCAAGCTCCTCTTATGTGGAACCAGCTTCCAGTTTGTTTACGGAGGCAGACCCCCTCCTCACATTTAAGAGTAGCCTTAAGACTTTCCTCTTTGATAAAGCTTATAGTAGGGCTAACTCAGGTGAACCCTGAGGCACCCCTTAGTTATGCTGCTATAGGCCTAGACTGCTGGGAGACTTGCCATGATGCACTGAGCTCCTCTCCCTCTCTATTTGTACATACTCATATTCCATTAATGCTGGTTACTAATTCACCTTCTTCCCCTAGCTGTGTGCTTCTCTCGTCCCTCTCTCTCTCCTTCTAAAGATTTCTGCAGGTATTTCTGCCTCCGGAGCTGTAGAGTCTGGATCTGTAGATGCACCTACTGCCCCCATTTTCCTGCTCAACTGCCATTGTTGCTTTTGTTGTTACTACTGTCTGTTCTCCACCCCACCCCCCCCACACCGTTTTCAACCCAACCGGTCGAGGCAGATGACCACCCACCTACAGCCTGGTTCTGCTAAAGGTTTCTACCTGTTAAAAGGGAGTTTTTCCATTTTTCCATTGTCGCCTAGTGCTGCTCATGGTGGGAACGTTGGGTCTTTGTGTGTGTGGAGGTTGGTCTCAACCTGCTCCATGCGAAAGACTGCCCTGAGATAACCTTGTTATGATATGGCGCTATATAAATAAAATTGAATTGAAATTTAATTAGTCTGTAATATTGCATCAGATTTTATGAACTGATCATAAATATCTAAATCTACAAAGTAAGGGCTGTAGTTACCATAGATACCATACTTTTTTTCTTATGAGTTTTAGCAACCAGGGAGGAGTTTTCCTATTAAAAACATATAAACGGTGGGTATTTTACAGACTGATTCCAGTTTTCCTGACAGTGTGCAGATCACTTCTAAGCATTCAAACCTTAATATTGGGAAATAAAATTGAATAATGAAACAATTAAGTGGATAAATAAAGTATAGGTAAATCCAAGTACAGAATAATGTTAGACTTTCTTATATTTCTTATATTTTGACCAGGTGCAAAATTTTGCTGTGGAATATAGTTGAATAGAAAGAACATTTGTGTTGTGAAAATCCTGAAGGAAAGACCATGGGTAAATTACTTAGTCACTCTCCATAGTGGCGGACTCAGGCTGAAGGGCAAGGGCGAAAAAGATATAAAAGACGCCAGCTGCATGCACTGAATGGTTTCAGCACTGGAAGGGCTAGAGGGCACTGCATCATGCTTTCTTGCATATTGGGCCAGCATAGAGGTCATGGGGGCACCAGGGGCTCACCACCCACTCAGAGTCCTCAGTCGTCAAGAGTAGTATATCAATGAGCCACCAGGGGGAGAACACAAGCTACAAAAACATGTCACTGAGAATATTTTTTATTACTGATGATCATTTTTGACAATTAAAGTACAGGATGTCTTTGATCTTTTCAATTGCTTCCCGCGCATTGTGAAGTCTATTTCTACATGATGGAAAGATAAATTACTCATTAGAAGTAATGGCTGCTTTCAGATTTAAAGTCCCTGGCTTTGTGACGGCTCAGTGGTTTGTTTTGTCATCTCACAGCAAGAAGGTCCTAGGTGTGAATCTCAGCTCTAGACTTCCCGTTTGGAGCTTCTTCCTGTGTTTGTTTGTTTTCTCTGGGTGCTCCGGTTTCCCCCCCACAGTCCCAAAACATGCAGATCAGAACTGTAACTGATTAAAGACTCCTGCATCAGGCTCCAGCAGCACCAAAGCCTGAACAGGTATACGTAGGTGTAGAAAAAGGACAGATGTATATCTCTGCATTTAGAAAGACGAAGAATCTGACAAAAAGTGTAAAAGCTGCCTCTCCTGCAATTTCCCTTAGCATTGTCAGTGACCATCAATGCATCTAGCTTCTCAATAACAGCCGTCATTTCATCTCAGCTCATCAAAATACTCCTTTTCATTTTCAGAGGTTGAAGTTGCAGGGAGTGGATGCGCTGCTTTCTGCCAGTGTGATTCAAACTTCAGATGACTTACTTGAATAACACATTAGCTGTATGCAATTTACCAAGTTTCAAAGGTTCAGTGTTCTATATAGTCTGCAAAAATCCTTTTTGGGTCAATTTTCTGCAGATGAAAGCAACGCGAACAACAGTTTCATTACACTGTACACCAACCAGGAGAAAGACAACCCCTCTAAAATCACTGGCTCATATAAATTTCACATCCAGGTTCTGCAAAGTGCATCAATTATTTGCTTTAGCAGGAATATTAAATGAAACATTAATAGAAATATTAAAGGATTAAAGAGTTTAATAAAATACTACGTTTTTGTGTCATCTTTCAAGCTAAGGCACATTAGTTTTGTCGTGGTTCCAATTTCGCTCTTATTGCATTCTAAAAATATAATTATTTCTGATGGGAGAATAGTGTTGAGGTTATCCAGTGATTAAATGAAACCTGAAAACTATGAATGGAAATGGCATTGAAGCCCACCTTGCAGGGACTGGTGTACTGTTTAAAAAGACGGTCATAAAAACTTTAAATTGAAAATATAGCAGTAAAAGTAAGTGCGACTTCACACTCCCTGCTCCAACAACATCTACAGGAACTCAATTTCAACATGATTCTAATTGCCAAACATGAAATAGATCTCAACATGTGCGCCCGAGCGCAGATAAATATTTAAAGATGATCTCCATATTAATCCTAATAGATGACATTCAGGTAAGAAATTTCTATGCGTTTGGTTCTTTGAGATTTATCAAAGATAGGTGTGCGTGTCTGTGAATTCACAGAGACAAGGTGTGAAGAGAACTGAGGCAGGCACATTCCCGGTGAACTCTCTGCAACCTCCCAGCTCCTTGCAAGTTGGTTCTATACAGCAGCTCCCACCCATTGATATCAGCATTTCATGGCTTAAATAATTCAGCAGAAAATCACAGCGCTACCTGATTCTTTGCAGATACTGTACTCCTGACATTTGATTATAATGAAAATCAGAGTTGCAAAACAACACATTCACCAGTTAATGTGGAGATTAATTAAAAAGAATACTAAAGGTTAAATAGAAAGCAGGTAATGCACTTCAAGATTATGCTTTTTGATAGTGTGTAATATTTTGTTAGCCTTCAATACAGCAATGAAATACTTTGTTAAACATGTAAATAGCATTATTTTGATAATACATGTTTACAGCGGACTGCTGCATTGCAAAAACCTACAAGAATAAAAAATAAATGGCATAAAATGAAGCTCCAGTATCACTTCAATGGATGCAGATCATTCACATCAGATGTATGTTTAAGCTAATGATGTGTTTTAATCTAATGCATGTTGGAAAAGGCTCAAAAGCATCTGAGGCAGAGCTCTGGAAAATCAGCTTTGGCTTTTTGCTTGTAATGGATAATATTAGCATCAAAACGTTTTTTTTTTTTAGGTGTGGAAATAAATGTGTAACATCAATACCCCCCCCTCCAACCCAGTCCGCCCCTCTATGAGCATGTTTTTAACAGTGTCTCTTCCCTCCCACAACATGCTTTAGAGATCTGGTGTCCCCTGGGATAAACTTGATCTTTCATGGACATGAATCAAGAGCTGTAAGAAATATCAAAGGGCATATCTGAATCTGAGAGCCAAGAAATCAGAAAATTGCTGGCTTTGTGAGCCAAATGTGAACATGAATATGTCCCTAATGGACTCCAAGTGACACCACTGCTTCGGAGCATGAACACGTTGCCATGCATGGAGATAGTGGCAGACACAATTAAGAAAATAAGCTGATGACTGTCCATCCTTAGTATCATTTTTCTCCATTGTTCAGATGTATTGTTGGAAATACTGTAAAAGGTCACATTTCTGAGAATACGTGGCAAACAACTGTGTTCAAAAAGAGCAAAAGCATTCTCAAAACTCTTCATACAATCAACAAAATCACATAATCGTGTCAGAAGGGGAAATGATGCAACAAAACAAGGGTTCATCAAAGACAAAGTACAAAGAAAAACAAGTCTTTCAAAACAGTGCATCAAACCTTAGTAAAGAAAATGAAAATTAGGTTTACAAATTATTGTAGGCTTCCTGTTTACTGCTCCACATCTTTCCTTCCTTAGTGATTTACATCAGGTCATAGATGTAATCCACATCACACTTCCTGTAATATCATCTCTGATCCGACACCTTTAATAGGAAATCTTTGCGTGACAAATTCAACACTGGCATCTCTGGCAATCCCTTACTTTCATTCATGTTAACTATGGTGGCAGATAGGCGTTTAATATTCTTCCATGGAATTAGAGTATCACGTAAACTGCTATGTGTGATAGAGCCTCACATCATCTAATATGACAATGGTGTATCAGAAATGTTCCCACCTTACATTCAACATCTGCAGCTCCTACCATCTCTGCTTCTGTTTTGACATACAGCAGGTGTTAACCCGGATACACCTGAAATAGATTTGTCATCATTAGTAAACTGTGATTTCAGTGTGAAATCTGGGTAAGAAACTTAGCGAAAAGAACCAGAAATAATTAAAAGCTAAGAGAAAGATTTTGGAGTTTTGATCGCTGCATTTGCAGTTTTTGATTACAAAGCAACTGGACAACAGAGAAAAGATGTAGCACATCAATTTAACATGCAGAGATTTGATAGTTTTTTCACAATTTTCTCATTAACTACTGCACTTACTTAAATGAGGAAAATGCTAAATGTATCCCATAATTGTCACTAATTATTACTGCTTGGTTTTGCTTTGGTGCAGATCCAGATGCTGATTTAAAAAAATAAAGAATTATATGAAGTTAATTTAAAAGTTCTCTCTACCATTATTTTCAGATCATTGTTATATAATGCAGACAGACATCCAGGTAAAAATGTTAGCAATTAATGGTGAAGAGAATCTAAGCTTAAAAGTTTTCAACAGCATCTCACAGTTTTTATTCATAGAACAGGGCTGACTGAGGTGTCACCTGAGATGTGGTTGAAAGCTCTCAACCAATATTAGGATTTTTAGGGGACAATAGGGGACCTTTAAGCTTAGAGTCTCCTCACCTTATATTGTTTCCAAACAACAAAATAACAATTTTCCAACCATTTCTGCAAATCAAACAACTTTGACTTTTATTCAATCCATGTAAGGACATCAGAGATGCATTTTGAAACAAACAAGAACATGGTATTAATCCAGTGCAGTTAAGATAAGACTTTTCTTTTCAACTGTCAGCTGGTTCATAAATCTTCCACCTCCATGTGAGATAAGGCCTCAACTGACTCCTCAAACTGTAGTGACTCTCATGACCAGCTCTCGTGTGCTATTGCTGGGTTGGCTGCGGGCCTCTGGCTGCCTCAGGTGGCTGAGGATGTGGAGGATGTTGTAGGGACAGTGTTGGTCCGGCACTGTGCTTCCGCTGTTGGGGTTCACATGTGCTCCCAGTCCTCCTGCGGCCGTCACCATTGTTGTAGAGGTGGAGCCAGCCGCTGTGGAGGCTACCACCATCAGCGAGGAGGTGGAGGTGGACGCTCCTACCCCAGTCTGAAAGCCCGGGCTGGGCTGAGACAGAGTCCTGTCCACAGTGGTGTTCTTCAGGTCATCGCTATCCATAGACTTATCATAGTTCAGGACTTTCCACTGCTGGTTCACGGCCTGCCAGCGGTGGAAGATACGAAACACAGAAGGGCCCTCGTGGACGATTAGTGCTGTGGAGACGAGAGCATCAATTAGACAATGTCTTTGTCAGGCTGCAGTCTTAATGACACAAACTGATATATATCTCTGCAGTGGTAGTTGCACTGTGTTAAAGTCTGCAGGAAGTATTAGCTGAGGGAGTAATAGAACAAAAACTCATCTTTAAAGTATCACACCATAACCCTGAGATAAGATCTTTATTTCTTAGAGAAATTGTAGACATGTCACAACTTATGACACAGCAATACTCAAGACTTTTGGATTTCGGTTGTGACTTTTTATCACAGTTTAAAATTGCTTATTGATTCATGTTCATTGAACTCAGTATCTGGAAAATTGATATCTATCTGTACAAGAAATGCTTGGCCCTCGAGATGTTACCGTTTTATTTTCATATTAAAGTCATTTAGAGGGAAATACTGTATGAAAGGGATGTTTTTCTAGCCTGCTTAATCTGAGCTGATTACTTTCTGTACCATCATCACCGCTACAGCCAGGATACAGAACCCTATATAGAAGCTGTACTGTCAAATATGGACATTAATACTTCTATATTTACTTAGTTTACTGATAATCCTGTCTCTCCTCTGCAGCTCTGTTTCTCTCCCACTCTTACTTTGTGGATAAGTCAACGTCAGGTCTTTGCTCTTTAGTGTCTGCCAGGTGACAAGCTAATCTCTGTAGAGTGCAGTTAATGACTCTGCAGTCAATCCTCGCCACCAAACCGGAGACAATCAATCTCCTCGTCCTCTCATCTCCCTGTCTGCTGCAGCGGCAGGCAGAGTTTTTCTTAATGTGAGATGCCATCACACAGTCATCCACAACATGCGGGCCCCCGAGCTCCAGAGGAGGACAGCCGGCTTAAAGCGGATGCTACAAGTTTCAATTTGGACGCCCCCACACAAATCCAGAAGCTAGTTAAAATGCTTCAGTGCACCTTTTTCTCCCCTGTGTTATATCAGTGCACGGTGGTATTTGCCTAAATTGAGTGCTGCAGCTTTTATTATAGTGAAATGCATTTTAATATATGAAAACCACTGCTGCAAAAAGTTTGGAACGTTCAGCATTCATGTTTAATTGATCAAGTTCGTTGTGAGCGTTTCATCATCTTTAATATAGAAACTGTAACATAGTGAATATTACAAAAATATGAATAAAAGCAGCCAAACAATCAGTGCAATGCAAATTATAAGCCAGTGTAATAAAACAAGACTCTACACACTCAATATTGATATGAATTAGTTGACAATGTAGTATAGATTTGTTGAATTGATTGTCAATAGTGTAAGCTGTTCATGGCATTCACAATCATTTGTGCAGAGCCCGCAGGTCTAATTATTGACTCTACTGAAAACCTTTGACATTATGTTTACTTTGCCTCTTGAATGCGTAATGTACCTGGAATAATGTGACTAGACTGGACGCATTCTCCGTCTTAAAATGCACTCTCATTCCAAGAGGAAGTATAAAGATCAAATTAAATAAAACAAGTAATGAACGCAAAATGAGATCTAGCACCTCACCGATGCAGACGACGTCCATAAAGCCGTACATGCCGTAGCAGATCTGGAAAAGCAGATCTTGTCGCTGCCAGCGGGCCGACGGGCTGAAAGACGACCACACCAGCCAGGAGATACTGGCCATCAAGAACAGGGAGCCCAAGATGGCTGCTGCTATCTGCACTTTTTCTATCACTGTCAGGGAGATGGCCTGCCACTGCAGAAAGACACACAGCAAATACAGCAGAGCTTAGCGCTTTCTATTTCATTCTCATTTCTCTTTTAACTTCATTAAAAGCATCAATGAGAAGTTAATCAAGCTGATAATCAGATTCCTAAAAACAAAAATCTAATTTAAGGGAATGTTGCCATGGGGAGGGTGCAGGCAGGGGCCTGGTACATATGTGCACACATGCTAAGCATTTGCAAATAAAGATTTGTTCACAGAAAATATTATATATAGAAAAATACTTTAGCCAATGTTATAGTTGACTCTAGGAACATGAAGCACCAAATCAAAAACCGGGTCACACAGATCAGAGCTGCCTGGAAAAATTACCTTATTATATCACAAATGCCTAAAACTGAGAGAGAAGTTGCTTCTGCAATCTTTCTGTTCTGGAGATCAGAGGGAAAAAAGCCTTGTTTAATTCAAAAACTTTCATTTTTAGTTGAATTCCTTGGTTTATGATCAGAGTATAATTAGAGACGCTGTAAAGACAGTGTGATTCCTGAAAATGATGTGTTGCCCCAAATACGTGTTGAAATGAATCCCAAAGGAGAAGGACCTGGGACTACCTTCCTGTGCACATAAACCCCAACAAGTCTCTGAATGACAAAACAGACATTTTAGTACTCAGTGGTTCATCTTCCCAGAGCATCGTACAATAACCTGGTCATAATCCCCAACTTTTAAATATTTTCAGACACAGTAATAACATTTTGCTACTCTTTACACATACAGCTCACCTGTAGTGGGTTCTTGGTGCTGATGGCAATGACCTGATATTTGTAGTAGCAGAGCTCACAGGCCCAGGAACCTCTCTCGCTGATCCATTTTATGAGGCAGGGCTGGTGGGTGCAGCGCACTGACCCACAGCACCGACATGGGCTCAGGAGCTCCCCCTGTGGAAAAAAAGACATGCTGTCATTACCAGCAACCAAAAATAAGAGTTTTTCATAATTCATTTCATTTAAACGCATAAATGTATGGGGTTTTTTTGTCTCATAGTTTTACTTTCAGTGGATATCTTGTTTGGACAATCCGTGCTGCTGCTGGGGAAACATGAACCTTGCTACTGTGATGTAAATAAAAGACAAATAAAGTCTGGCACTGATACATACTGGGTTCCATGTTTTAGTAGAAGCACACAGAGTGCAATGTAAAAAAGCTTTAACAAGAAGAAAATTGCTAAAGAGCAGTGAGCTTAAGAGCAGCTCACAAAGTGGCTTGGGGTTCAGAAAAAAATTCTCCCTATAGTATAGCAATCATTGACTAGCTGACACTCCTTTGTTGTCTCATCTAATTTAGCCCCTGCAGATACATGCAATATACATTTCTTACATGCAGTATACTGCGGGTTTACACTATACACACACATTTATATTTCTTTGCAGTCCTTTGCGTTGGCTTATTTATTTTTTGAGAGCTCTGCATGCATAGTCAGACAAACATGCAAGCACGCACACACACACACACACACACGTCATATTATAACAGAACATTGCTTCAGGTGTGAAATGAAAGCTTTGCCTCACATCTAGTTGACAGGCAAAATGCTTGATTACTAGTACCGTTGAAAGGTGGAGGATTAGTCACTGAAGCTTCTGCCAAAGAAAAAAAAACCAGACAAAGCTGCAAAATACTGCACTAAAAAACACAGTTACTGCAGCTCTTAATGAGAATGTAGGTGTCATATATACATACATATTGTTTTATAATATGGTAACTTCAGACCAAATACAAATATGCCAGAAACACCTTTTTCTTTACTCTTCCTTCCTCCTCTTTCTACTCTCCCATCCTTTCTTCTCTGCTTGCACCTAATCTTTATTAAAGGCAAGGCACGTTTGTTGGTATAGCACCTTTCTAAAAGGCAATTCAAAAGGTCTTTTCATGAGACAGAAAATGCATTAAAAGAACATATAAAAAGAGACATGGCGATAAAAAAAGAAATTTAAATAGGATTTAAGGGTGAAATAAAATAGAATATAAAAATCTGCTAAAATAGAATCACACAAATATAACAGAAGAAGAAAAATTACAGTACAGTGCAAAATATGTATGTAAGTAGTAAGTGTAACTTAATAAAAGGCAGCAACAAACATAAAAGTTTCATGCCTAGATAAGAACTTAGAGTTGGAGCAGATCTCAAGAGTTTGATCCAGACATGTTAAAAACTGAATGCGTCTTTGTGTTTAGTTTCAACTCTAGGGACAGTAAACAGAGCTATCCCAGACCATCTGAGAGGTCTGGACTGTTTATAACGGAGCAGCAGTTTAGAAATGTATTTTTCAATCTATTCAGTATTTTATAAAGCAATAGTAGTATTTTAAAAATTGCTTCACACGCCAGAGTAAAGATCTGAGAATTGGAGTGATGAAGTCTCTTCTGGTCTTAGTGAGGACTCTAGCAGCAGCATTCTGAATCAGCTGCAGCCGTCTGATCGACTTAGAGACCTGTGAAAACAGCGTTACACTAGTCAAACCTACTGAAGATAAAAGCATGGATACGTTTATCTAAATCTTACTGAGACCATTCATTCTTCATACATTATTAAGGTGATAGTAAGATGATTTTCTAACTGTTTAGGGATGTTAAAAAGTATATTTAGTCCATGACCCACCACCTCTAGCCTGATTTGTGGTCTTAAAAGTTAGCAATTGAAGTGAATCTATGTGTCATCTGGATAATTATGGTATGGTATTTTCCATAATCTGAGCAAGTGGGAACATGGAGATGGAACAGAAGAGGCCCAAGAATGGAGCCTTGGGGAACTCCACGTCATTGTTGTACGCTCAGATGTGTAATTACTAACTAAATCAACTCAATGTAGTCCCTGACATTCAAATAAGATTCAAACCAGTTACCACTGAGATCGTAATAATACCAAGACTGACACTTTTTAACCATCTGTGTTTAAATGGATGCCATTCAAGACATTAACAAGAGCAGTCTCTGTGTTGTGGTTGAAGTCTTAACTGAAAAACATCAAAACAATTGTTTAGGGCCAGGAAGATGTTTCATTTTAATTACTTAAAAATGGGAGATTGGATGTGGGCACTAATTGTTCATTAGTGAGGTGTCTTGGTGGTTCTTTAAGACAGGCTTATCTGCGGTTTTCAGGGCCTGTGGGAAAATAGCCTGAGAGTAGAGAGGTTTTGACTATTTGCACATGATCTGATGCCATAGAGACAAAACCCCTTTTGAAAAAGACTGTAGGAAGAATATTAAGGCTGAAGGAGAAGGATTTCAGAGGTTGCACAATTTCTTCCAAGCTTTCATACTTGATGGGATTAAATTGTGTCATGCTAATTGGATTGGTTTTAAGTGGACGCAATACAGAACCGATACCTGATACGGAGGAACTGACATCTTGTCTAATTTTCTGAATTTTGTCAGTGGAAAAAAGGGGAAATCTGTTGCATGACTTAGAGAATAGCAGTGTGTGTGTGTGTGTGTGTGTACATGTGGTGGTGGTGGTGGTGGGGGGTTACAATAATGTCAGATAAGGAAAATGTGAAACGTAAAATCTTGTGTCTGGCTGTGCTGCATTTACCTACTATTCATGGGTCAATTTTAGACAACATCCAATATTTGGTAGAATTATTGTGGAAGATATGTCATACTGGTCATCTTGAAATTACATTTTTGAAATCATGGTCAGTCAGTCAGGATGTTAGCAGAATAACAATGTATTGTGTGTTTAAGTTGTTGAGAGAAATTTGAGCAGGGCACTAACATAAATTTACTCCTGAAGAGGTGCTTAGTGGTCAATCACAGTAGACGTGTGAACTCTTGAACAATGTAAATATTTAGCAAATCATTACTTCAAAGGATCACCACTGCTATTAGGTGAAAGAGCTGACATTTAGACTTATTTTCAACTTAACCAACATGTGTTTTCAGCTTATCCGGTGGGGTTTGATCGGTTTTCATAAAATCTAAGCATTTTCTAAGCCTATAGAAGACTCTGAAACCCATCAGCTAAAGTGAAAATATTAAATTCAATACATTTGGCAGCAATATGTGCTCAGCCATATTCTTAACCAGCCATTATTCTTAAACCCTATTCAGCCTGAGGAATAAATGAGAGATTTATAATCTGTCTCCCTAGGCCCCAAGCTCATTAAAACATATTACCAATCCTGTCATATTGGATATAGATGATGACCCAAAAGATGTAGACCTACCATCGTTTTTAGGTCCTTACCTGCAGTGAAAGAAACTTGGATGTGTTTTAACCTTATTGGGACAGAAAAAAAAGGCCTGTAGTGAATTAAAAAATTAGCCATCCCCTTCTGCTGCAAGAAAGCTCTCCACCTCTCTAAGCTGAGGCATTCACTTTCCAAGCCAATGTGTTATTAATTCAGTAATAAATATTCCCTGTCCCTGTCTACCATGAGCATGGCACAGAGACAGTAGGAAGAAACGCAAAATGCAGTGAGTTTCCAAATGATTTCTCCATGCCATCATTGTGCTGACATCTCTGACAGACGGAGCAGCACCCTGGTCGAGGAGAAGGGAGGGAAAAGCAGGGAGTTAGAGGAGAAAAGGCCCATCTACAGATGGCCAGGGTGGGAGTGTATTGGCAGGAGCACCAGAACACTTCTGCCGTGTCCAGTGGGACTCAGACCACTCACTGTGACTGTCCTGATTGCAGCCAAAAGCTGAAACCTAGATCACTCCAGTACAACTGAGGCTGATAACAAATGAGGCATTACAGCCCACATATACAAAAAGTAATAACAAAATATCCTTTTGTTGATCAAACAGCAATGATCATTGAAAAAAAACACAATATAACAATGTAGTAAAAAGATAAGTCTGTTAGCTTTGGCCATGCTATGCAATTTCACTGTGCTACGTTATCCTAACAACACCTCAGTTCACCTAATTTTCTCCTTATAAAATTGAATCCACTCCCAATGTATATAAAGGTCATGAAACTAAATTAGAGATGGCTATTTACATTTCTTATGGGTCTGGGATCAATGCAAGTGAACACCATTAAATCTAGGTGAAGGGAAATTGTCATATAATAAACTAGCTCCCATAGAAACTAAATGAAAGCGATTTTTACAATAGCCAGTGACATTCAGGCCACAAGCATTTCATTAATAAGTACCTGCAATACTGCAGTCGTCTGGAAACAGCTTCATACACGCATTTCTCCCATATCCAACAAGTACAATCACTGAATAATTAAATTGAAGGTCATAGAATTTCAAATTTATAATGACTTCTCATAAAACATATGCTGTAAGACATTCCACTTATTGCTTATTTTACAGGAGCTATTATGTGACAGTTAATGGTCCTAAACGTAATTGAATAAATGAACAACCAGGGTTATGAATTCACAACTCCTGTCTATAGACATAGACAGGATAGACATAGCATGTAATTTATGTAACCTGTTTTTATCCCATTCCCAACAAATGTCAGAGAAGCCATCCTGTGTATGTCTGATGGAATACAGAGAGCATTGTGCCTCGTCACTGTAAGGCCACATACAAAGAATAATGCTAACTTGACCCCTCAAGGCTTCTCATTGTGCCTCAGACAAACACACTGTGCAAGTGCATTATTCGTTATGATTTAGGAGGGAAAGCCGACATGTTTTTCTAAGCAGCAGGGACTTACATATTCTCAACATGCAGCTGAAGTAATAACTTCAATGTAATAGTGCATGACACTAGGATCCCTCACACACGGAAATAGTTCATGACGTTTTCCTTTTTATATGTTTTTGCGATGGATGACTATTGCCTGAAAATTTGTCTCAAAGACAAAGAAATTGCTTTGTCTTTGAGGGACAAGGTCAAGATTCCACTTCTCACTTCTCAAAGACCTTTAACTAAATAGAAACGATAATGGTTTGAAGTTGGCTGTATGTAAACAACCCAAAGTATTGAAGTTAAAGACATTGACTTAGCTGTTAATTATACACTGTGTGGGGATATCATTTGACTCCAGCAGAAGTAGTTTGGCTTAAAAGATTGGTGTTTTTCAAGTCTAACACAAAACTCATGTAACTCACTGTAATCATTCCTCCTGTCCACACCGGCTCTGACGAGATACCTACATTGTGTGAATCTAATGTAAGTGTTGACGGACAATATCCACAGTCTTTGGATGTACTAAAAAGACCTTGGAAGATATCCACTTAATTTGGCTTACAGACTTTTAAAGGGATAGCTTCATGTCTAGTATGGAGAAGAAGAATGATTACAATGACCTAAACCTTTCAATGCAAGTATTATATTAGGAATTGTATTAAGACAGATTTCGAAAGAAAAATGTGAACCTTTTCTAAAAAACAGGACTTTGATTGTGAATCACTAAGGGCACCTCAAAGAAAATGGTACCAAAAACACTGACATAAATTCGATTACACAGACTTATTACATCGTTTGGTGTCATATTAAATCAAAGTACAGTCATTTTTCAATGGTTGCCTTTGTCAGGCACTCAAGGCCCTTTTCATTGGGATGCTTGAGGAAAGCAATGTCTTTTGCTCCCTTCTTTACTCTGTCTTGAGTATTTCAGCCTTGGGGAAGGAAGTGTTTTGGAGGTGGATTGTCAGATCAGATACTGGCTGCCTTGGTCTATGTGACATGCTGGAGGCTAAGGGAGAAAAGAGGATAACTAATGTCCCTGCTGCCTGTATCACACAGTGACACACAGACAGTCCTCTCATCTCTTTTTCAAATGGAGCCGCATTCTCCTTGTACACATTTACACCTGAGCAGATCCATATCTGGACTTCACCCAAACCAACAGCAGAGATGAGAGGAAAAGGGAGGCTGGTGATAGATAAGAACTTGCATAATGATAAGACGGCATGCAATCAAGTGCTATTGACTAGCTGCAGTGTCCCAAGGAAGCATCGATGAGATGAGTTGGAGGAGGCCATGGGAAATACTAAAAATTTCCAAATACTTTGTATGCACTGCAGAGTGTGCTGGCAATCTGCTGAGTTTTTTGAAAAAACAAGGATATGGCCTTGTCTTCCAATCTCCAAAACTAGACGGCCATGTCAGTATTAATTACAAAGTCTGCGCTCAAAGGTGGAATGATGCACAGAATTGCTGTTGGAGTAATTAGTTAATGAAACATGGAGAGATTATTGGCCATACACAGTACAATGACCATGAAATTATAAAGTAAATCTGCTGCTTGGGTAAAGAAAAAGCAACCATGAGTGGCCTACGGACTGGCGGATAAAAAGTTATGTTCTACACCTCAGCTGTCTTGATTCACATCTCAACTTCCCTACCTTCATTACTAATTGGTGAGATGTGACATATTCATCAATGTGGTCCCAAAGGCTCTGTGAAACAGAGTGTCTGCAAAGTGCCTGCTTCTCTGTTATAATTTAATATTATTTATTGCGGCACACCTTAGCCATCTTCTTTCAGATTGTTCCACTTCTGATTGATGTAGTGTGACATTCTGATCAATATGGGCCCAAAGACGGATTTATGCAGTGTGATTAACTTGAAGGCTCTTCCCTTCTGTTCTCTGCACATTATTATTTATTTGTGCTGTTTCCAGGTGGTGCGTGCGAGCAGCAGAGTGAGAAGTATTATTTGATTTGTTCATGCATGCAAGGCTTTGACATTAATTCACAGTGTTTGGCTATAATGAGTTGTTACTGCATTTCTGTGTATCCTCCACACTTGTCAACCATGGGGACAAGGTCTTTCATTATCCTCCCACTGTAAGCTATAGCTGTCTTTTCAAGCCATGCAAAGGGATGAGTGCAGGACGCAATGGGATCCCTGCTCAGAGGGCTCTCCAGCTGCGTGGATGCCCTAACAAGACACTGGGAGTGGGATTTCTCACTGAAAAAGAAGATATACCAGTGCATCCTGGTGTAACAGAGTCTCTGCCAGGAAGAGATGATCTCTGGATCTAAGCCTGCAACATTCCTATCACCTGGTCTGGTTAACTTATGCTCCTAATAGAATTTAGTTTGGAGATTTCATTCCAACAAAATATAACAGAACTGATTTCACTGACTTTTGAACTCAGAGAAGCTGTGTGAGAGTAATTAATAATTGTTAATTATGATGGGAATCTTTTTTCTTTGACTTACATGTTCTGGTCCCTGGAAGCAGATCCTGCACACAGGAGTCCTGAAACCACTTTCCGTATAGCTGGTGAGGGAGAACCTCTCCTCCAGTTTGCCCTTTGAGCAGTCATCAGAGGAGCTGCTGCAGCCGCGCAGGGCCGCCGACAGCTCCGCAGCATCAACCCAGCCCGGTCGCTCTCCGCCCGCTGGCCCGGTGGCTCCCGCTGCAGGCGGGGTAACCCGGTCCCCTGCGTGCTGGTGGCTCCGCGTTAATGTGTTGTTGTTGTCGGGGACGGTGACGCCTGTCTCGTGGCTTTCCGTAGTTTGGCCACTCATGGGGGTCAGCTGGGGCAGCGGTGTCTGCGGTGCCGGTGGCCCCAGCAGGAGCACCCTCAGGTCACCGAGCAGGACGCAGCAGCGGCTCTTCAGCATGCCCTGGCTGCGCAGCATCAGGCTGTCTCCGGCCACAAACTCACAGCACCACGCAAAGATGCTGGAAGGAAACAGCATGCACTGTATGTGTCCCCGTCATGAGCAAACACTTCTTCATATGCCGTGGGGTGGGATAGTGGGAGTGGAGGGTGCGTTATCCAGCGTTTGTTGGGGGTTCAAGCCGCCTTTAAGTTTACTATGTTGATGTTCGTATACGCTATTTTAATTGAAAGTCCTTTACTGCCTTTCCCCGAGAATGTAAATCCAAAAGGCAAACAAATCCCATCCATGCAAACAAGTGTCTGAAGCCATTAAGTTCAATAAATGGAACAGCTAAAAGAGGAAAGTCAAATGTTAGATTGATGGGAATATGCATTCAAGTAATAAGGCTATGGCTCGTTCACTCAGTGTCCACTGTCGTTTGATGGCCTTAATAGTCTGCCAGCTCTGTGCAACATAAACTATTCAGACAGGCTTCTTCCTTCACGACGAGTGCACAGACCAAGAATCAAATCCGCCTTTGGTACAATGGACTCATGTAGACTACAAAACAAAATGTCAGGGCTCAATCTTAAAATTCTAATATTCCAACAACACCGAAAGCCACATTTCAGATCTGCAGAGCTCAGATTACAGTCGACGTCTTGCAAGGCTTTCAAAGCAAATCAAGTCAATCGATGGCGTGCCATGTTAGGAAGCAAAATCTGTCTTACCTGGCGAGCTACCCCCGATTTCTATACGACTCACAGTTTCTGGATTTTTTCCCTCATAGCTCTCCAGCCAGACTGCAGGTCGCTGACAGGTCTGTTTGAATATTACGTTTCCATTTATCGAATTTCCTTATCCGAGGAACAAGCCGACGGGTTTAAATCCCTCCGCTAAAATCCAACACGACTGTCGGACTGTCCTGCTCTGGGTGAAAGCATCCGTAGCCCCGCATTCTCCTGTGATCATTGGCTGCTGAATCGGCGCTGCAGCTTCAGCACCATGATTCCTGGGACAGCTCCCAGACGCCACACGTCACCACCGCACCGTGATGCAAGCAGCCAACTCATTACTACAACTGACAAATACTGAGGCAAATACACAGGGAGAATGGTTAATTACTTGTTTTAGGCAAGACATCCCTCATTGTTTAAGGAGACTTTAAGTTGAAGGTGACACTGTTTTTTTTTCTCCACACGAGGGGATGTTTACTGCATTTCATCTCACGGAGAGCAGAACATTAAGTTGCACCCGTTATTTATCAATAATTAAAACAATTCAATTATCATGCAACACAAGGCCAACAAATTATTCATAAGAGCTCAGTTAAATAGTGCCATTTTGCTCAACACAAATATTAGTTAGGTTGAAAGTGCATAGCTTAAACCTTACAAATGATCACATCTAAAATGAGAAAAGGGAGAAATTGCAGACTAGACTCAAATGAGGCAACAACGAAAACACTTAATTCACCACATTTTCAAATATAAAAAGGAAAATTAAAGTAAAACACCGATCAAACCCAGGGGTGGAAGAAGTACTGCCACTCTTTAACTAGTTAAAGTAGCAGGGCTGTAACGAACGATTATTTTAATGAATGCATCTGCTCCATCTTAATCTTAAAGATTTCCTGAAAAATCGATTAATCATTTGGTTTGGCAGAAAATAGTCAATAATGCCCTTAACCGTTAAACTAAGTTTGCTTAGTCAAATTGCTTGTTTTGTCCAACCAACAGTCTGAAAACAAAAGACAATCAGTCTACTGACATAAAAGACTAAGAAGAAAACCAGAAAATATTCTACTGGAACCAAATAATTTGTGGCAGTTTTGCATATACAAATGAGGAAACGATTAATCAATCATTACAACTATTACAGATTAACATTGTTTTTAGTAGATTATTCATTTCAGCTTTAATATGTGCTCTCTGTCTCTACACCATTCCATTCAAAATTTTACCTAAGTAAAAGTACAAGTATTAAAAAATATGCTTGAAAATTTACTTTTAAAGAAGGTCAAAATGCTAAATTACCCATTTCAGAGTGCTATATCCTTATAGGCTATATCACTTATTATTAACAAGTAAGCAGCAAATTGCAATTACTTTACTGCTGTGTAGTTTAATATACAATGTATCATTTATAAGTTGATCTGATCATATGTTTAAAATTTAAATTTGGAGAAAATTGTAACTATGGGTGTCAGATAAATTAAGTGAAAAAGTGAAGTAAAAAGTACATTTCCCTCTAAAATGTAGTGGAATACAAGTATACAGTAGCATACGAAATACTCAAGTATAGTAAAAGTACCTCAAGTACTTGAGTAGATGTGCTTAGTTAGCCTAATTTTCACTACTGATGAATGACGCTCACTTTGGAGATATTTGATGAATAAAAAGAAGGGAAAAAAAGTATTGAGACAAAAAAGACACAGGGGAGAGCAAATAATTGGCTAGTCAGGGCACTGAAATGAACACACCTGCGGCTGGAGTGTCTAAGCCAGCAGAAAGTGTTTCTTTCAGGCTAGTGGCCATGGGGTGAGCATTTAATGGATTGTCAACAGTGAACTGACACATTACACTTGTAGCTCTCACTCCTGCTGTTTTTGTATTCTGGCAGGTAATTGCCAGTTATCGCCCCTACATTGTATCTCAGGTTTAAAGTAGTGCCTGATTAAATAGCTATTGAAAATAAGCCAACCAAGACAGCTGATCATTTAAAGCTTAGTTTACAGAAAAGTAATTGATGCAAACTAGATTCATAGACTAACACCAGTGATGGAAGGGGTATTCAGATAGATACAAGAATACAGCTTTTAAAGTATTCTAGAAACAAAGAGACTCTTCTCTATTGGTCCGTACAACATGGTTCGATAGGATTAAACCTATAAGAACTTTTGAAAACACCCTAAATGCACATCTGGAAAGTATCACAATAGAGCATGAACCCCTTGACTTCACGTGGAGTCACGTTGCTTTAACATAAAAATAATAAAAGTAGACATAATACTAGGTGAGAGTTCATGACTAGAGACAAATAAAAAACTGGAACTATTCGGAAAGTAATTAAATAAGTATATAATTACTAAATACTATTGATGAATAAATTAACATGTAAATAAATTACATTTTATAAGCTCACATCTAAGTTTACTTTTACATAGAAAAATGTACTTACAGTATCAAAGTGAAAGTACTTACACTATATATTACCACTTATTATTTGTATATAGGATACGTTTGATACTGATGCAGCAATCCGTGAGTAGCATTTTACTGCTGGTTGATTAAAGCGTACTAATTAAAGCAACTAATAAAAAAACCCGACTTTATTGACTGCTATATAGCTAATTTAATCAATAACAATGTCACAGTGGTAGTAGCGGCAGGACCCAATTGCAGACAGAGCCAACAGACTGGTGCAAAATTATGATTTATTTGAAAGTAAATTAAACTTAAACGCAGGAGATGCAGGTACAGGGACAAACAAGACAAATGGCAGACAAGACACAAGGAAATCACGACATGGAACTCAACCCCCCCCAGAAAACTAAATGAACTGAAAGAGAACAAAGGATATATGGAGAAGTGGCTGATGACTGAATCAGGTGCAGGTGTGTGGTGGGGAACAGATGTGGATAATCAATGACAAGAGGGCAGGAGCTAAAAAAACAAGACAAGCTGACTTACAAAACAAAACAGGAAACAGAACAAAAACCAACAGGATGTTGTTGATCATTATGTTTAGTTAATATGTACATTTGTAATCTGCAAAGTAACTAGTAACAGTAAATATTCAGATAAATGTAGGACAGCTTGCTAACTAGTGGAGTAAAAAGTACAATATTTACCTGTGAAATGTAGGCTAGCTAGGTTACTTCAAGTTTTCACCTAAGTATAGTAGCTAACTAAATAGGCTATGTTGCATTTTACTACACTAACAGTGTATCTTGTCTTGTTGAGTAAAATGCAAGACTATTCAGTTTTTAAATCCAACATTCTTTACTTTCTTTTTCGTGAAATAGTTTGCCTACTTCTTGTTTCAAGCTAACATATCAAAGATATCTGCCCATGTTACACACGGACGGATTTTCTCACATAAGCAGATAAATACGTTTTATCTTTTAGACATGTCTCACCAAGCAACCGCCACCTGCACGTGCCTACTTGTTATTGTACGTCACTTCCTGCGCGGCAGATACTGAACGGAACTATCCCGCAAATTGTCAAAAAGAAGATTCAAACCGCTTCGTTCGTACAAACATGACCGTCTTTGCCCTCTTCATGTCACACCAGTGGTGCTCTGATCTCCCGCGAATGACTGCTCATCCACTGTGATGCTGTCGATATGTTTCATTGCTAAGTTTTACTGTTGCCGCCGCCCACGCTAGCAACGTTAGCTGCTACCGTTAGCAGGGGCTGCAGTGCAAGTTTGCAGACTTTTAAGATACCGGTTATAATTACTGATAGTCCAGGTCGACCTACATGGATCCATTGTTTTTAGGTGACTAGATGTTTTGGCTAGCTCGGAGAGTGACTGATAATGATCTGAATTTGTGAATAAGTAGCGTTAACGAGTTTGCGTTAGTTGCGGCAAAGTTCATCATCATGTCTAATCAGCTGACTGCAGAGCAGCAGCGAAAGATTGAGGAGAACAGACGGAGGGCTTTGGAGAGAAGAGCCCAAAGACTTGGGCAGGCTATCAGCAGCAACAAGCAGACCTTAAAAGGCTTCATCGGTACTTCAGTGCAGGTACAGCCCCCTCAACAGAGCGTGGCGTCTCTCCCTCATCACAGAGAAACAGCAGCTTCTGCACCAAAACAGTTTGTTCCACCCTTGAAAAAAGACCTGCAGAGCTTCAGTAACCAAAATCAAGGCCCAAAGCATCAGCAGTTATCTGGCACTGACAACCAAATCAACCAGAATATTCACTTGAACTCTGCTTCTTCAAGACAGGTGAGATTCGGGCTGTAAGTTTCAGTTCAGTTAGTGTTTTGGGGAAAAAAATAAAGTATTTCTTAATTCCGTGTACCGTCTTTCCATGTAGATACAAGTCACTGACCCTCTTCGTCAGACAAGAAGTCAACATGTGAGCAGTCCTTCCTTGTCTAGCGGAGGGAACTTTGGTGTGAAGCCACCTCACCCAAAACCTAATCATACATCCAGCAGCTCTGGTGGTGCGGTTGGCTCATTCTACAAGCAAACAAGTAAACAAAGTCCTGTCACCCAGCTTCCCTCAAACTCAACGTTGAATACTGTACCTGCAAAAAAGCCTGCCGTCTCTGTAAGAGGAAAATGTGTACCACACACAGAGGACCGCTTCAGAGTAGAAGTGGGCTACCACGCAGAGCTCATTGCTGTTTTTAAATCCATCCCCTCCAAGAAGTATGGTAAGTATCTGCCAGTGCAGCTGTGCTGTTTTGCAGCTGAGTCTGGTTGCTCAATGCTTTTCGCAGCAAACTGTGGGAAACACATTCATTATAAGCATGTATAAACACAAATTAGAAACATTTTCTTTTGTTTAAAAATGTATTACAAACACACACTTAGCGTCTGTAGATATCTAGTAGTGCAGGAATGTAAAAATACTGCATCTAAACAATACATTCTCGACAGACTTGAACATTAAACACACTTGAATTATTTCATGTATACACCTCATACCAAAATTAACAAACTTTCAATAGATGAAGTAGGTTCTGCACCACCATGTGCCAAATAGGTCTGTGTATCAAACCTCAATAGATCTTCAGTACTGACTTACTGTATTGTGTTCTGTAGCAGCAGGCATTGCAATTTTCAAACAACGCAATCAGGATAATCTGCAAGGCCAAACAATGACTGACTGAACTCGCCATTATAAAAGCAATATTAACTGCTAAAGCCTCAGAGCTCTCCTCTGTAGGAGAGCCAGGTACACACATCTTTCATCCTAATCAGTATTCAGTTTCTTAATAGGAATACCAAACTCTTTACCATACAGTGTTATGGAATAATAAAGTATTCTCTTCTACCTTCAGACCCTGCCACAAAGATGTGGAACTTTAACCTGGAGCACTATCGACAGCTAAGTATGAATGTTAGGGAAATATTCATGGGAACACGCAGTCTAAATTAAAGACATGGCGGTATTCGTCTTCTTCGTGCTGCCGCTGCTTCATCTCCTCTTCTTTACCCCGTGTTGCAGTGGAGGAAGCAGCCGCTATTGTCTCCGTGTCTTTGAGGCCTCTGGAGGGGATGGACGCGCTGGACGTTGCGGCAGCCACCAGCCGAGCTCGTGACGGTGCAGCACTGGGGGCGCTGCTGAAGCTGTGCAACGGCTGGCAGAAACCTGGAGCCATTCTGCAGGGCCAGTGCAACCTGGTGTCTCGGACAACGTTTGAGGTTGATGTCGGTTACCACGTCGACGTCATCTCAGCATTCAAGCAGATGCCAACAAAGAACTATGGTAACTCTCAAATTATGCAATTAATTAGACATCGTTTTCCGTCTTCTTGATGAATCTTATTATCATGTTGTATTATATTATTAGAGCTTCTGATATAGGATTTCTTTGTTGTGTGGCAGACATGAAAACAAGAAAGTGGAGCTTTTCACTTGAGGATTACAAGAGACTCAGTGAGTAACAACATTTTCTTTATTTAGCCGGTTTATCTCTGTGCTCCTGTTTGTCTCTGTTACATTTGCCATCTTGTCTGACCGTGCTGTGTTCCATACCCAGTGGATCTCCTCAGTGGGATAGCAGCAGTGGAGGTGGAGCCTCTGCCCAGGGCAATAGTCCAGGCTTTCTCTGCCAGGTTTGACGGGACTGAAGCCAGGTCTTTAGACGTTCCTGAGGCAGACCTCTCCAGCATCGACCCCTCGCTCACCCACAACCTGATGCCCTTCCAGAGGGAGGGAGTCAAGTAGGTGCCTTTGAACAGCCATTACTGCTCTTTATGTGTTGTGTAACCAATAACTCAATACCATAAGGCAGCTATTCATCTATAATTTGTGAAAATGAAATTACTTTATAATAAATCAATTGTAAATTTAAAGGGTCAGATCAGTGTGACTTCCGCTCGCTGTCCTGCTGTTACTTTTCATTTTTCTATTTCTATTGAATTCCTGTAGTTTTGCTGTGTCTAAACAAGGCCGCCTCCTTCTGGCTGATGACATGGGCCTGGGGAAGACGGTGCAGGCCATCTGTATAGCAGCCTACTACAGGAATGAGTGGCCCTTGCTGGTGGTGGCTCCCTCTTCGGTGCGATTCACCTGGGCTGAGGTAAAAACATTCAGCTGAATGTTTTTGTTAATTAAACTTTTGCACCTGGAAGAAAAAGGACTCTGTACTTAGTAGGTGTTAGAGTGTATCACTTCGTTTCCATTCAATGGTTTCATCATTATCAGTCTGCATTAAGTCAGCAGGCACCCTCTTAAGGGTCTCTTTTGACAAAAGCTATGCCCTATACATTGTAATTCTGGTTTCTGCTTAAAGCTCTCTGCATTTGAAGGATGTTAATACTGTTCCCCAAGGACTGCTTGCACTCTGTTAGGTACTTTATCTTCAGTAGGCGAGATGGCCTTATTGAATTTAATGCTTCCATTTCTTTGTCTCGTGGGTGCAGATATGCAGAATTTTGAAGCATTGATTTATAATGGAGATGCTAATACAGCTTATTTATTTGGCTACTTTGTTAAATTCTCTTAGATCTGCTTCACCTAACATTAAAGCTTGAACTATATTTATTTATATATAATTACACTTTGCATATTTAGCTTTTGTTTGATTTAGTACAGTAAAAATATGTGAGAAAGAGGGGGCTGTCATATAACAAAGTATGAACAAAGTCAGTAGCTGATGTGGAACCTGGGATACATATTGTAGTTATACGGTACTCGTAACATGTTCTAATTCCAAGTAATCTCAGGTGTCCCTTTTTTTATTCTTTTTTTATTTTTTATTTTTTTGAGTGTGCGTCTTATCTTCTGTAGCATCTGTTCTCTGCTTAACCCGCAGCAGCATTACCAGGCTGAACGAGCAGCACATTTACAGAAGAGCTTCACTCAGCCCCCTGTCTATTGACAAGACAACACAGTCTGTTCTCTAAATGGATATCTTGGATCAAACACAGTCCCCCAATCAGCAGTCGGAATCGCAGAGGAGAGTTTAGTCACAGGATGTCGTCCCATTAAAGGACACTTACTCTGTCTGGCTTGGCTCTTATCAGCACTGTTAGTCTTGTGCATTTGTCCAAATGTACTGGAAAACATGGGAGCTATAACTTTGTGAGTTTAAGCCAGGTTGACAGGCGAATGGAGAGCAAGTAAGTGAATTGTCAGGAACATTTGGGTCACAGTGGTGATTTTCCGAAACCACAATTGCTTGTTTCTAAATGGAAACACAATAACAGTGGTTAGAATTAATTATATGTGATTCGTAACATTCAAACCAGTGATCAGTCACAAAATCCTTATTGAATGTTTCTAGGTTATTTCACAAACTGACTGACTTATTCCCAGTGGTAGGGGGAAAAGTACAGTCTGAAAACAAAAGCCGTTCTTCTGAGGAGTTTAGTTTCACTCTGCATCTCTGATATGAGTGTGTATCAATTCCTGCAGGCCTTCAGACGCTGGCTCCCCTCCCTGAATCCGGACAGCATCAACGTGGCGGTGAAGGCCAAAGATAATCTGCGGTCTGGTTTGATCAACATCATCAGCTACGACCTCTTGAGCAGGATGGACAAGCAGCAGCCAGGAAACCCCTTCAATGTTCTCATCATGGTTAGCTGTGTGATTATTCTTTTTTATTAAGTTAAGTCATTTATTACTTAATTAAGTAACGTATGTTTATAAACAAAACGTTTCTGTGATTTTGTCATTCTGTGCAGGATGAGTCTCACTTTCTGAAGAACATGAAGACTGCTCGTTGTAAAGCAGCCTTGCCTCTGCTGAAGGTGCTGCTTCTTCATCTCTTTTAATGTTTTATTTTTGGATTCATCATTTTGTAACGTACACCAAAGCGGTTATATTTTTACTTGTTGGTGAGGTTAGCTGGCTCTCATCAGGATATCTAAAAAATATCCAAAGAAGCATACTTCAGAATACCTAACTGAATCTGTTCAAAGAAGCAGATTCACTTGCTGTAGGTGCTGAAGTCTGATTTTGCTGAATGAAACCTGGAAAAGTTTCCTTGGTTAGGCCACACATCAGATTTGAGAGTGTACCAGGTTTTGCAGGTAGAATGATCCAGATAATTAATTTAAGTTCTTACAACAAGATCCTGATTTACATCAAATTGACCATCCGGTAGACTTTGGGCCAGTTGAACAAATATTCCCGGCAAACCAGATCGAGGATTTCTTGCACCAGATCTTTTTCAGCGCAGACATTTTGACTTGACAGAAAAATCACAGGTGAGACACATTTGTTAATGATGGCTCAGTGTCATTTATTGTTCCACTGAGTCAGTGAGCCAGCATGTACAATCCCAGGATTGTGGTGGAACAGCAAGTATACAAGTATGACAATAGACATAACGCTGCAGGTTAAATCTTGTAAGACACAGACACACCAGATATTTTCAGGTTCTGATAAGATCCCTGTACTAATGCAGTGCTCTCTCATGGTTGGGTTTAATGTGTTTCTCTGTCCCTCAGCAGTGCTCTGAGCAGAGTTGTTTTTCCATCCTCAGGCAGCGAAGAGAGTGATTCTTCTGTCTGGGACCCCTGCCATGTCCAGACCCTCTGAGCTCTACACCCAGATTCTGGCCGTCAGACCTACTCTCTTCCCTCGCTTCCATGAGTTTGGGATTCGCTACTGCGACGCCAAACAGGTAGCGCAAGTCTTAAGAACCCTTGTCTCTCTGAGTGTGATGGTGTTGTATAGTCTGCACTTCCTTGAAGGGGAATGCCCAGTATGCACACATTTGACAGGTCTGCTGAGAACAGTAGGAGTATACTGTAATTATAAAATGAGTGTACTTTAAAGCCACTGTACGTTGGGGAACAGTGTATACATTAAAACCGTTTTGGTTTTAAGGTGTCAACAGATTCCTCTACTGTGATTGTCCATTTATTTCATCTCCTTTTGTAGCTCCACTCTCCTTTAATTCATTTTAGTGGGTTCAAGTAGGGATCACGCTACATGATTTAAAGGCCAATTACATCCTTAATTTGGTCAAGATGACTAATCTTGAAGATTGTGGAGATTTAGCGCTGCTCTATAAAACTTGCGTTTATCACCATGGACGTTGCATAACATGGCTTTTGCAATCCCGATAGACTCAGACCAGCTGGAGATATCACAGTTGCATGTTTGATTCCTATGAGTGAAATCTGAGCTTTTTAGTCTGTTTTTCTGTTCGTCTCTGACTTGACTCTGACTTAAATGTACCTAATGTCTTGTGTCTTTCCATTCCTCCTTCCCATCATTCTCTATTATTTTCTTCTCTATCGGTCTCTGTCCCCCCTCCTCTCTAGATGGCTTGGGGATGGGACTACTCAGGCTCATCTAACCTCGGGGAGTTAAAGCTGTTGCTGGAGGAGTGTCTGATGTTGCGCCGCCTTAAGCCCGACGTCCTCTCCCAGCTTCCCGCTAAACAACGCAAGGTCGTCACAGTGACCATAGATTGTATCAACACCCGTACAAAAGCTGCTCTGTCAGCCGCTGCCAAGCAGTTGACCAAGGGAAACCGCAATGTAAGTTACAAGCGTTTCCCACAGTCCCGCAACGTTTTTTAAATATAAGTAATCACAAACTCTAAGAAACCATTTACATTCCTGCCACCTTAAGAATGAATGCAAAACAAACCAATCCATGCGTTATTTGCTGAAGGTTTCTGCAAAAAAATTGTCAAATTGGAAGTAATAACACATCTAGATATTTACCTAATTACATCACAGTTTTTCTGCAAGATCCTGTTTGGCTGAGAGATGTCATTATGGTTCCTCCATAAAATCCATCTCTAACGTATAATTTTTTGAACATCACAGTTGGCTGAGAATGTCATATATGTGAGTTACTAAACAACAAACTTGTTGATTTAAATGTATCCAAAATAGTGACTTTTGATGACAAACAAATCAGATGTAGTCCATAAAACCATATGAACATAGTACCTGTTCTTTGGATGGATGGATGGATAGATAGATAGATAGATAAAAAAAAAAAGTAGGATCCTTTTATCTTCACATTCCACAAGTTTTCTCTTTTTCCTAAACATAAAATGCAACAGTATGTTCTACTCAAAGTGGAATCTCTGTGATTAAAAAGGCAACATAGTTAAAATATAACTTTTAGAAACCTTTGTCAGAGAGTCAGATGTATTGGTTCAGGCCCCAAACACACACACACACACACACACACACACACACACTCAAGTGCTTTGAAACTGACCAAGAATACTCCAGCCAGTATTTATACACTCCGATGAGAGTGAGTTGCTGAGCTCGATTGTTCATTATCACGCTGCTCCTCAGAGTAATGGAAGTCTTATTGAATCATCAAACAAAATCCCCTGTCAGTTCTTAATGTTGTGCTGTTGCTTATCTCTTTTTCAGAAAAAGGAAGAGAAGGAAGCCCTCCTCATCTTTTATAACCACACAGCTGAAGCCAAACTACAAGCCATTATGTAAGCACAGACTCTAATGGTGGGGATCAGGAAGTCAGTCATCTTAGATCTGATGAGTACTTAGATTAAAATGTAAAATGAATCAGAATCTTTTGTCAGACCATTGTGTTTGCACCGGATTTAAGATGACTTGAGTTTTTAATAAATACTTTGAATGCCTTCTTTCAAACGTTATGTTGTTTCTGTCACTGCCAGGGAGTACATCACAGACATGCTGGAGTGTGGGAGGGAGAGGTTTCTAGTGTTCGCCCATCATAAGCTAGTCCTGGATCATATCACCACTGAACTGGGAAAAAAGGTGAGTAAGATGTACAGATACCACGCTGCACAAAAAGCCTTATATGCACAGAAAATGTAATTTTGACTTAAAAGAGTGCATTGTGACTTTTCACCCAGACGGTCTCTTTTGTGGGAGTTAAAGTTATCTCTTAGGTCAACGCTCATCTGTACCTCCAGGGAACAAGTGTGGGCACATTTGAGCTTAGTAGTAGTACTACTATTACTTCTGCCATGACTGATCATTATCATATGCTTTATAAGGAATAACTGGTTTATTGATTTGTTTTGGCATGCTACTTAAACCCATTCAGCAGGTAATGTTTCAAAGCACAGAAATTAAGATGGCCTTTCATTTCTTCTACAGAATGTCAGTTACATTCGTATCGACGGGACCACTCCATCAGCTGAACGGCATCAGCTGTGTGAGCAGTTCCAGTACTCGACCAAGACCTGTGTGGCTGTGCTGTCTATCACTGCAGCTAACATGGGTCTCACCCTGCACTCTGCTGACCTGGTGGTCTTCGCTGAGCTTTTCTGGAACCCCGGGGTACGGCACAGAAGGTTATCACTGCATTATGGGGGTTTCCCCCTCAGTTTGGGGAAGTCATTGGCCAGAAACACCAATTCTATGTGGGAAATAAGTTTGACCCACTCCCTCTTCATGCCAGTTAGCAGTGACAAAGATGTGACACGGATAACAGTACAGGAAAACGAGGGCATTCTAAAATTCTATTACTCAACCTGAAATCTGTGCCAGTAACTACATCTTCAGTTCCAGGAAGACCCTGAATGATGCTTTAATTCCAACTGTTTGCAGCTCAATTTTAAGCTTAAATAATCACATTAAATTGTATTGATGTTTTTCTAAAGCAGCTGTCCACCTATAGGGGTCACTGCAGCTGAATGACGGCAGGAAAGATTTAGTGAAACTAAGAAATGTTTTGCAATGCTTTTTTTTTTCTGCAGGTTCTCATCCAGGCAGAGGATAGGGTGCACCGCATTGGACAAACCAGCAATGTGAACATTCACTACCTGGTTGCCAAGGGAACTTCTGATGATCACCTGTGGTATGTCTCAATTAGTGGGTAGTATGACCCAGTTACACTTATAATCAAACCGTGTCTTTCCCCTCCTGTCTTGCACTACTGTCTGCCACTGAGCCAGAACTGAAACAGTGGTGGGTCAAGTTAATGTTGGCTTTCTGATATGCATATTGTAATAAGCATCATCTACTCTATTATAATAATCTATCTGTATTGATCCAGGCCAATGATCCAGGAAAAAATGAATGTCTTGGAGCAAGTGGGTCTGTCCGAGTCCAACCTCTCTGACAACGCAGTGAATGCCAGCTTCCACTCTAAGGTAACTTCTGCATCTGCATGTAAATAAATTCTGTCCAATCCTGTTAACAGTTTATGAATAAATGAAACCTATTTACATGAGGCTACCTTAAACATCAGAGCTTTGCTGGCTAAATCAAAATGTGTCTGTAGATTCAGTGATGAACCCTGAGTATTTGGATTTGTTCAGGATCACAAACAGAAGAGCATCATGGAGATGTTCCAGAGGTCTTTCACCGCGGATGACGACATGGACGAAGCCATCCTACTGGAGGCTGCAAAGGACTGGGAGGACACCCCGCCTGAAAACAGTTCTGGTCAACACCACGGCATGGTCGGACTAAGCCCCAGCAAAAGGAACGTCAAAGACTATTTTAGCAAATAACTTTCCATGTTGACGAAACATGTTAATCACTTTGTTGCTTACTGGAACAAGCTCCAGATCTGAGTTTTTAGCCTATCATGACTCGTTTGAACTTGTTTGTAAAAGTTAACAAATCTTCAGTTCATTTAATAGGTGTAAAATAATACTCCTTTATGTTCTTTTTTTTTTTAAAAGAGAAAATAAATAAATAAATGTCCAACTAAAGGTTGTTTTAAAATCCTTCTGAAATTGTAACCTGGCTGGTTACTATGGTAACAGTTAATTTTGCTCAATTGTTAAGCTACCCTGTCATTATTAAACCAACAGGAAGAACATCAAAGCCTAATCACTTGCATTCATATTGTCACAGCATGGTAGTAGTTATGAAATAGACAATTTATTATAGGCAATCCAAGATAGGCAGACCAGAATGTGACACTTTCTCTGGATTCAGTAAAATGATCCTGTGGACCCTGAAATGATCAGCTGCTTTGTGGAGCTGGTATGATCCTGGTCTTAGTTGTGTAGCTTGCAGCTGCTGTTGACAGCATATAACTGCTGCTGTCTGCCATATTAAAAAAATTCAAGCCCACCATCTACAGTACTCTAGGAATATGCAGTCACTTTGCTGTCAACCAACCACCTACATGCACATAAGGTGTGTAAAAATCAGATCTACAGTATGTCTTGTTTATTTCATGATTGTTGAAGTGACAGGTGTTTTTCCCATAATGTTACAGAAGTGTGCTGATTCAGTTTGAGTGCGCTGGATCGTCACTTTCTCCTGTCAGCGGACTGCAAGGATTCGAATTATGTGGGTCACCTATAAAGTAAAAAGGACAATTAGCTCCAGGCTTCTGTATGACTTCCTTATACAGTAAAACCCTGCAGCCAGTAAGAGTATTAGATAGCAATGTTGCATTGTTCAAATTCATCAGCCATAAACATTTTTTCACCTACATCTATTAATACTTCAACTAAATGGGATCATTTAAATTTAAATTGTCCAGAACAGCTGCAGAACAGATTTATTTCACTCTAGACAACGGAGCAGTTTACATCTCCATTCCAGCTGGTGTTAGTGACATTATGAAGATCAATGGCCTCATTTTTCTCTCAATCAGAAGAGATGCCTCTTCTTGCTCATGGAAGCTCTGAAATGTCAGTACTAAGAGTTGTATCTACTTGCTAGCTACTCTCAATTCCCAGGATGTAATACAGTGATTGCTGTGTCCCAATTCTGGAGATGGATCCTTTGAAATATGCAGCCCACACAGAGGAAGTCTGGTCATATTTGAGTCTCCTCCCTAAATACAATTCTAGCCTCAATGACCAAAAGTAGTTGTGAGTTTGGCTGTTCCCCATTAAAAGTGGAACATTATATTATCACAAGGTTTTCCTCAAATAACCATGATAACTCTGGTAAATCTTATCAAACACATGGATGTAAAAATGGCAAATACTGGACCAGGGTAAGAATAAACATATATTAACATTTATTGTTCTATAATCAACAACATATGCAATGGTGGAATTTTGGCCTGGTTTCCATTATTCACAACTTGCAGAGGGTTTTTTTCATGGGTCTTATTAATGTCATGAATTTACAATACCTTACAATGACCAATACCTTACAAAACCGACGAGGATTGCCCGTGCTCTAATTGGCTTGTGCACAATGGATTTTGGGATACTAAGTGCAAAAGCTATCTGTGCCTGTATGAGCCTTTGGGCGGGAACAGACCTTAGCTGTTATTCAGCCTAGAAATGCAGCCTTCAAAGCTTTAAATTGGGGAAACTGTTTCTTCTTACTCATTGCACACCTTCTGGTTGTTGGTTATTGGAAATGTCTTCAGTTGTAGATCTTGACATTCCTGTGTTTTCATCTGCAGAATTGTCTTGCTTATTTGCTGAAAGAAATGTATCTTTATTTCAAGCTCAACTTTACAGCATTGGTCATTTCAACCATAAAATATAGCTTAAGGAAATTGGGTGTAAAAACTAACAAAAATATAAAAAACATCAGAACAGAAATGTTATTTATACGAAACCAGATGGTGTGACAGGTGGAAATGACTGTCACACACATCATATGATTACCTAAAATGTTTGTGTCAGTCACTCCATCACCGTTGAGCTCTGTGTCTGAGCAGATGTCACCAAAAATTAAATGGATCTTCTCCTCTGCATGCGGCTCATTGGAGGAGCCGTGGACTGAGTTGTGGAGGATATCAGAGGCAAAGCGGGCCCTCAGAGAGTTTGGGGACGTTGCCTTAGCTTGGTCAGGATCTGTGGGGCCCATCATGGCCCTCCACTCCTCCACTGCATTTTCCTTGGTCAGGACAAGCATCATACAGGGCCCGCTGAAAAAAACAATGACAGGATGTTCATATAGCCGACAGAATTTTGTGTAATATAAAAGGCCCCTTAACTTATTGCTGGTAAAGCCTGACTATGCATTCTTAGGACTGATACTTTAAAGATACCATATTAAATGAAGTGATGGCTGATGTTACATGCTTGGCCATTGTGACGAGTGAATGCTGACACGTGAGTGATGAACCTTACCCATTCACTATCAAGGTATTCAATGCCTTTCAAACACATACAGAGGAAAAGAGTGATGCACCTGCCCACCTTCTCATTATCCATGTTTATGGTTCCTTTTGACTAATACAACTAATACAGTCAGTTTAGCAACATACCAGTTGCAACATACCACTCAAATCACCATTTTTACAGTGACATTAACTTGCAACATAATGCAATTTCAGTGTCTCAATTGGAAACTTTCTCCTTTGACTTTACCTTCCCAGTTAGCATTTCATTGGATAAAATGCACTTAAAGAGATGTCTAGACGTCAGGTTAAAACTGGGCTAAATTTGGGCGAAATATGCAAGTGTCTTTCTTTGTTGGATCGACCAGCACTTCAATCACTGTATTTCAACACGTAGTTAGGACGTGCTTTACACTGAAATGTCGTTGATAGACATTCTAGACCTCTAAAATAATGACGTTTCAACCTAAAGTAGCCCCATTTTAACTCAAACATTCAGATTGAGTATTGATCTGTTGCTCTCTGGGTGATGATTTATATTTATATAAATATGTAATAATTTCTTTTGACCATTAGTGGTTTATCTTCTCCAGTACACAGTGACATCACTTCTAGGTGTGGTTACAGGTGCAACAGAGCACCCTTCTGACCACACCCAACAGTTGAAACAGGCAAAACAGGCTAAAACTTTTAACCAGAGAGGGCAAAAAAACACTTTGCTTTGTTACCATAGCTATAAAAAACGAGCTTTCTACAATGGTTCAAATGTACAACTACAATTAAGACTAAAACTGAGCTGATCTTGAGGGATAGTGACAGTAAAGGTCGTTTCACAGGCTGAAGTGTCCTGCTGCACCCTGTCCTCTGCCCATTGTGTCCGTGCAGTTGTGTAACAACCAAGTAAAGGCACTAATCGGAGCGGAAGAAAACTCAAATCTAGATGTGCCGTGGAACAAAGAATGAAATTGAGATGGACTTTCTAGCCACTTGCCCGAGGCTGCCTTGATTCTAAGCAGCTAAGATTACTGTTAAAAGCGCTATTAAAACTTGCAGCGTCAATAGGAATTAGGGCAGGTCTGCTGCGGTCACTTTGCCAGTGTCCAGTGATAGACTAACCGACACATGACTTCCACCAGCTGGCTGAAGAAAGGCTTCTCTCTGTGCTCTTTGTAAAACTCCTCAGCCATCTCCCTCGACAGCACCGTCTCCTTCAGCTGCGTTACAGAGAAACCGCTGCCACGGATCTCCTCCAAAATCTTCTCTGTTAGGAGTCAATAGAAAACACATTATACCGTTATCAGTGCACATCTATACAAACACAAGCAAATTACATGTTTATATAGTTGTAAATGACCAGAAACGACCTCTGTGTTCTTCCATGGCATCAGGTTTGATCACCGCCAGTGTTTGCTGTTTAGGGAAGAAGAAGTTGATCTCCCGTTCGGCCTCTTCGTGGCTTGTACTGCCATGCAGCTGGTTGATGGGCTCGTTCTCTACAGCGAACTGGGCCGTTAGACTGAGCGATGAGGGATACAGAAGTCAGTTAGGTACCATCTATATCTAATTGCATATATTTGATGGTTTCCAGGAATTCTTTTTGGATAAAGTGGTGAAATATATTGTACTTTTCTTCAATTTGGCTCACCCTACCTCGTTTCCTTTTACTTCAGCTAGTGATTTTCAAAACATTTTTAAACTGCCTTTTAAGCCCCCGAACCCCAGAAACTGGAGTGAACATGAACCCTTGCGGGTTTAGAGAGACTACAGAAGAATTGAATCTTTTGACTAAACTACTGTCTGAAAATAAACTGTTATCTAGTAGATTGTGTGATTGGAGAACGTCACTCAAACATGGTAAGCCTTTGCTCTCTTTGATCACACATTTGACCTGCAAAACCTGACAAAGAGAGGTCAAAGGAGAAATACAAACATGCTACCACGGTGACTTCTCTGGAATTATTTAAGGGTGTAAATGAATAGAACCAAACATCACTCACCATTCAGGGCTCTCCTCTCTGGCTGTATTAACGTCAGAAGGACCAAGGATGTTCTTCCAGCGACGGACAGCCCCCATTCGGGTTAGAGCCAAAGCTAACACTGGCCCACTGTAAATATACATATGTTGAATGCACCTCTGCAGTAACATACTCCTCTTTCGATTTCTTATTTTAGAGCATGTGGAAGTCACCTGGTCATGCTTCGGAGCAGTGCAGGAAAGTAGTCCTCCTCAACGTGTTGGAAGTAAAACTGTCTGACCTGCTCCTCTGTCAGCATCACCTCTCTTTGCAGAGTCACGGTGAAGCCTGACTTGTGGATTTGAGCCAAGATCTCTTCTGCAGAACAATAAATATTACAACAAACACTGAACATTATCACCTCCACGAAGGGAGGCTTTATTGCTGCATATATTTATTGCATTATATTAGACTGCATTAGTTTAAGCTAGGTGTACCTAATAAACTGGCAACTAAGTGTATCATTGGCAGTTTTAATATGGATAGTTACTATATTCTATATGAAACACCTTTGCTGCTTGTGTGTATGTGTGCTCACATGTACTGTGCTTGTACATGCTTGTGTATTTGGCACAGACCCCACCTCTGTTTTTTCTGGCAGCGTCAGGCCGGATAAGAGCCAGTGTCCTCTCCACACGCTCTTCCTCCCCATCCTGCTCGGTTACAGAGGCCGTTCTGAAGTTGGGGAAGAAGAAGGCGAGTTCCCTGCTGGCCTGGTCGATGTCCTCACTACCGTGCACTGCGTTGAACAGTGTCTGTGTGCCGTATTGTGCCCGCAAGCTGCAGGAAGCCAGGGGGGAGAAAGGAGAGGAGGGCAGATGGTTGCTCGGCTGGTGCTCAACCAGAGAGAAGCATAATGTTTGGGTGTGTCTGACAGAGCAGGCGAGAATGTGCTGTTCATTCGCTTTCCCAGACTTTTGCCTGAGATTGTTTCATGCTGTTGCAATCAACGGTGCATGAATAAATGTCTGCGCTACAGACAAATCATCACACCGCATCGTACAGTTTGAATGCCATTGCTGGATGTTTTCTCAACTCTTTTTCTAAATGTAGCACATTTAGAATTTCCAGTAACTAACCTTTCTGGCTTTTCTGTCCTGGCTTCCTCTATGTCTGCTGGACCAATAAACTCACGCCAGGCTGTTACAATGTTGGATGAGCCATCTACCTGAGAGAGTACCAGAATATGGGATGGACCACTGGACATAAACTGCACCAAGTCCTCAAAGCAAGCCTACAAACCACCATCACATACACACAAGCACACACACACACACAGACAAAAGCATACACATGTTAACAAACTCATAAAACCAGAAACAAGTATTTGTACAGCAAATTTATCCAGATAACTTGCTTATACATACAATAAATATTTTATACTATATAATTTCACGAACGTTATTGCTTTACCTGGCTTCCTTTTCTCACATATTTTGAATTTCTGAATTTCTACTCATTTAGTCTCATCACAAACAAGCAAAATAAATAAAAAAAGAAATGCTGCTTACACAGCAGATCTATTTCGGGCCCCCGTGTGGAAATGCAGATGCAAGTGTGATGTAGTTTAGCACTGGTCGTGACTGCTATCCTGTTAGGGTGGTGACACGGAATTTAAATGGCCCAGACTAACCTCACAAACATACACTGAACTAGTCAGCAGTTTGACGTGTATGCCAATGTGTGATATGAACCTTTTTTATTATTCTCACCGTACCTCTAATGCTTTGTGCTGGTAAAAGTCTCGAGCCTCAACCTCAGTCAGCATGCGTTCCTCGTGGGCAAGGATCTCAAACCCAGCGTCTTGAATCTAGCCAGGAGGGTAATGTCAGCATAATCAACTAATGTCAGCAGGAAGGCCTGAGACAATCTTGTCTTCTCAGAATGTGAGCAGTGTTAGTCTCTGTGTACCTTCATAATGATCTCATTTGCTTTGCCGTGAGCAACAGCATCTGGTTTGATGATGGCGACTGTGTAGGATTTACTGGCAGGAACTACAGGAGAAGAGGGCAGCTTGAGTGATGCTCAGTAATGCAGATAAAATGGTAAACAGAATCATGATGACAGTGGTAAACAACAACAATGGTGATCACAGTAACAACAGTACCAGCAATTATGCCAATCAGAATACAAAATTGACCATTAATATGATTATATTGTTTCCACAGTACCAATCATACTTCCTTCATTTTCTGACTGCTGCGGTGTCTCCTTATCTTCTTTCTTCTCATAATCCACCAGACCATCATCTTTAACCTGACAGACACAACAAAACCAAATAAAAACATGGAAACATGGGTGTCTACAACACTTGCGTACATACTTTCTTGTATGAATGAACTATGACTTCAACTACTGATTATTTTAATATTGATTAACCTGCCGGTTAGCTTCTTGATGTTGTTTTTTGGTCAGAAATGTCAGAAAACTGCGAAAAATGGCCATCACAGACACCCAGGGTGATTTCTACAAACTGCTTATGTCCAACCAACAGTCCAATATTCAGTGATATTTAGTTTACTATCACAAAAGACAAAGCAAAGGAGTACACGCTCACATCTGAGAAGCTGGAACTAAAGAATGTTTGGCATGTTTGCTTGAAAGATTATTTAAATACAGGGTCCAATCACTGATAATGTGAGGAAGCAAATAGACTCAGCTGCAACTTAGAAGTGTACGTGGATAACTATTTGCTACACCTGTAACCTTTTGTCCCCCCTCTTCTTCTTCTGATTGTACGGGGCGGGTGTATCGAGGTGGTCAGAATAGTTGCTAATTAATTCAATTCAGGATTGTTATGTTCAGGGTCAAGTTATCTCAGGGCACTCTATCGCATGGAGCAGGTCGAGACCAACTTCCACACACACAAAGAGCCAATGATCCCACCATGAGCAAGCAAAATCTAAATAATTAGATTTATGTTGATTGACTAATTGTTTAATTGACTAACGGGCCTTTTTCACAGAAGACATTTAGATATGTCACAGTGGGAAAAGCACAAGTATAAATAATACAATTAATGATGGCTAAATTCCATTCAGCTGCATCAGTTTTAGGGTCTTGTGTTGTGCATGCTGGTTCAGTGTCACATTGGCATGGCTTATTGGGCCACTTGAATACAACTGAGCTATTGTTACTGTTATTAGTAACACCTGTGCTTTTCCTACTATGACAAGTCAAAATGTAAGCTGTGAGAAATGCCTTTTGTTTCAGCTGGCATATGAATGAATTTATAACTCTACTGTGTAAATGTGAATGTGTGCGCTCACCATTTTGCGTTCACCACCTTGCTCCAGGACCATCTTCTCCTTGGCCAGTTCCTCTACAATCATCCTCTGAAGGAGAGGAGCGTTGGCCCCTCGCAGCACAGCCACTAGCTCCCCACCCTGTTCATTCAATGCAAAGACTTTTTATATATAAGCTATTTTTTAAAATAAAATGTAACATAAGCAGTTACATCCAGAGGGCCAAGGGGAAAAGGGGAAACAATATAGACAGAAAATAAACTAAACCTAGAAATAACTTAAGAATGAAAGTATTAAAACAGAAATTGAATAAAAAAGGCAAACCACACAGAGCTGATGCCTCATATATGCTGAACCATGAACGCACACGTTTAGTGTCCAAGAATGCACACATAGACTGTATACACACACACACACACACACACACACACACACACACACACACACACACACACACACACACACACACTCACCCCATAGAAGAGGAAGGTGGGCTCACATTTCCCTTGATACTTCTCCAGAGCATCAATGCTGTCTGCCTCGGCCTGCGCCACACACACACACACACGCACACACGGTTTAGTGCTACTCCCTCACAAATGTTGGTTTCAATATAAATTCTTCAGATTTAAAATTCACTCTGGGCTTACTGTGGCAAAATGTAATAGGTCATCGCCGAGTTCGTTCTTCAACTTCCGCAGGAGGCTAACCACAGCTCTGCAGGGACCACACCACTGTTGGTACACATCTACAACTAGAAGAAGGGAGAGAGTCAGAGAGGAAGAACGGTAGATTGGTGCAAGCATTCAATCTGCAGTTATCCCAATGAACACAGTGGGGCAGCAGCATACAATAAATTACAATCACAATGTCAGAGCTCATTCACATAGACTGTTTTTACAAGTTACAACTGTACAGCAGTATTGAGCAGGTGCTTAGTGTTGTGATGCTAAGCATTCCCTTTTAACGAAACATGACACCAACTCTGCTGTAGTTCTTACCTGTTAAACCTTTGGTTGCACGCATCTCCTCCCACTGCTCTTGGTTTGTGACAGACATCTGGAGGAAAAAACGAATTAATATAAGAGGTATTGTTAGCTTCAAACATCTGGCAGAAGAAGACTTTTGTCAACAGTAACTACAAAATCCACGCTGTTTGTCCAACCTGCAGACTTGCTTCTTTTTTCTTGCCTGCCATTTGATTAGGTCGTCAAATTAAATGGATATATGTAAAGGGGTATTATCAAGCGCCAAGCGATATTTTAAAGATAAGTTTAATTTGCGTCCTAAAATGCTAATATGCCGAGTTGCTAATATCTCACGTCATCAAACTCCTCAGACGCTGCTCGCGCTTGTTTGGCCGCCATGGTTGCCAAGCAACGGCGCCTTCCGGCATCTGCGTCTGCGTTCTGTCTCAGAAATCTATCATCTGATTGAAGCTAGCTTGGGTTGTGTTGCTATTAATTGATGCCATTGCAGGTCGCATTTTGTTATTGCTACGCAGTTGGATTAAGTTACTAATATATTCCTAATTATTCCTACACCGGAAACAAAACATTAACTCTGTGTTAACTGTATCACTCTTAGACTCTAGATATTCTTGCATTTCTCAGGGGTTCTTTTATCGTTATTTTGTTTAAAGCTGCGAACTATAAGTCTATAAATCTTAGGAGCTTCAAACTGTATACTATCCAAATATAATGCCATTTCTATATAGTTTTTTTGTTTGTTTATTATTATTATTATTATTTTGTATTTCTGTATACAATTAGATATCCAAAAGGTAATAAGGGACCCTTAAAGTTGAAGTTCATAAAAATAACGCATCTTTAGTTATTATTTATTAAGAGTTTAACACAAAAAACTATGTGGGTGTGGTTTGAATGATATGAATGCTTCTTCCACCACTGAGTACAACTAACCTTCACGAGTCAAGTGTGTATTTACTGCAGTGTGTAGTGGATTAACATGACCGTAACACTTTCCTGGGTACCAAAACCCCCTCTCGTAATGCAGAGAGCATCATGGCCCTTGGCAAAAATAACCTGTCACCGCTACTTACCCATCAAATACAGTGCATTATATAGACCACACATGCCAGGTTATATTTAAGCCAGGTCAAATTCTTCATGTGTATTAACAAGTGTGTGGGGAACTCACATCAATTAAAGCTGCATCAAGTTGATGAGTAGATGCATTGGCAACCATTTTGATAATTATAATATTCCAAGCAAAAAAGCTAAACATTTGCTGGAATCAGATTCTCCAATATGACTATTTTCTGCATTTCTTTGTTTTCAACAATAGTAAACTGAATATCTTTGGGTTTTGGACTAAGGGTCGGACAAAACAACACATCTGAAGCTGTCACCTTGGACTTGATGATCACTAGGCATTTTTCACAATGGTTTGACTCTTTGTAGATCAAATGATCCCAATTAATCAAGATATTAATCAACAGATTAATCGACAACGAAAATAAATGTTATTTGCAACCCTGTAACCTATGAATGGACTGGCGCCCTAATCTCTGCCCAGTCTTGACGAAGAATATATTTGCTTGTTCATATGTGGTTATGAGAATTAAAAGACCAAAGCAACAGTCAAGGCCACAACAAGTTACCATTATATTCCTACACGTCTTGAGTGTAGGCAATCAGGTGTTTACAGCAAGTTATTTAGGTAGTTTGATTTGCTTAAAAAAACACACTGTAAGAGTAGCTTGTGTCTTCCCTTTGCTGTTGAAACTCTCATACGCCCTTACTCAGTGCTATCCTGACACATCAAAGAGGTTTTCCTCCAACTGTAACATTTGATTTAATAGTGAAATAGGTGCTCTAAAGAGATCAGACCACTTTTCTATGCTCTTCCCACATGAATTTCAATGAACTGCTGCATTTAAGTGGTTCAGCTCCACAGCCTCCTCCCTCACAAAGTGGGCCCCAAAAAACAAGTTAAAAAATGTGTCATTTTGTGAAAGGACAAATCACAGCACGCTGTGACAGTCAGGGAGATCGAGAATTATAAAACAAGACCCTCAAAAATAAATGGCAGGATGCTTTATGTTATGGACAGCTGCACTGTTTGTTTTGCTCCCACTTTGCTGTATGTACGGTATGACATGTTTCTATTAGTGACCCTGTGTGTCTCGCTTTGAGCTCATTATGCAGCCAGATGGGAACAACAATCGCCTCCCCTCCATCATGGCGGCTGTGACAAGGTCCTGACACAGTGCTCGCCTGCAGAAACAAGATTCATACAGTGTGTAATATGCAGGCCTATGTTTCTGAGCTACTTTTCATCAGAGAGATGCAAGGAAGTGATTGCTTTTGCTCTATCAAGTCAATGAGAAACATTGATTCGATGCATTTGTCCCATGTGCCCAACGCAAATGTTGGCCTTTGTGTCATCAATTGTCATCAGTAATGACTGCTGCTGCCTGCTTGTGGTTGACAGTGCGCTGAGCAGATATGCTCCAGCTAACTGAAATGTGATTGTTCTCTCCCAGGGGAATGCACTGGGAGAAGATTGTTGGGGTTATTTAGATGAGATGTCGCTATCTCATTCAAACAAGTCAATATGGCACATGTTCAGACAAGGAGCGGATGTGCATACTTCAAATGAATGTGTTGTGCTGTTTATATCTTGATAGGTGGTGACTACTGTGTAATCATGCCCTCAGAGTCTGCGTTTATGTTACGCATATTCCTCAAAATCTGGACGCATCAACAGAACTGAAGCAAATTGTTTTTGCTCTTATTTTAAAATATCATCTGACTCATTTACAATCCAAGTGCAGTTACTGACAAACTTCTCTGTACC
>JAVQJD010028812.1:0-43067 GCA_036023655.1 Nannoperca australis | reverse complement strand
GTGTGTGTGTGTGTGTGTGTGTGTGTGTGTGTGTGTGTGTGTGTGTGTGCGTGTGTGTGCGTGTGTTTGATGTGGTAATGTGAACTTGAAGTTGGATCCATGCTAATACCTCACATGCTGGCTTTGAAAGCTGTTTGACTCTGTACATAGTAGACTTGACATATTACCTAACACATAGACACACAAACACACACACACAGAGGGAGAAAGAGAATAGTGATTTGTGTATTGTTTTCGTGGTTGCTAGTGGAAACCAGACATTGAAATAAAACCACATGAGTACATAACAAATTTGCCATAAAGTACTTCCTTGTTACAAATGGATGCCTTTCTATTTGTCATCCATCATTTGTCTCTCCTTCCCTCCCGCTCTCCCACCTGCAAGTTGTCTTATCACTCTTACAATCCAGCCCCAGGTGTGTGTGTGTGTGTGTGTGCTCTCACACATTTTTATGATTCATTCTTCAAAACTGCCAAATCTAATTTTTGTTACTGTGCGCAAGAGTGGTTATCTGATCCAATGCAGGTGTATACAAGAGTGTGCAGCAGGCGCATGTACATACACACACACGCACACACACAGTCAGGTACAGACACAAACATACTTACACCCAAACACACTGTGTGGATCAAGACTGAGACCAGCCAAGGGGAAGCCAGCAGAGCGTTCCCAGATACTTCTCTTAACACCATAAGCATGCGCACAAGTTACATGATGAGTTTTAACCTGTCGTCAGTTAGATGATCTCTGTCTGTCATACCTATTTATCAGATTCTTTACCAAGTGCTAGTTTTTATCCCTTGCTAAGTTTTGATTGACATGTAAATGACATTCAACAGATTACCTAATGAATCTAAATATAGAGGAAGAAAGAGAAAGCACACCAAATGGGTGTATTTAAGAAGGCTCAAACTGTGATGAAAAGGAATATACCTAGTAGATGGTTGGGGTTTGATATCATTTTATCAATAACAAATCCAGCATCTAATTGCCTAATCAAAGTTTCAATCCTTTATTGAATTTAATTATATTTAACTTTTGAAGTTTACGAATGATGTTATCCCCTTTTGTTGGCTTTGAGTGGCAGCCTAATTAATATTCACAGCCTATAGCTATAGCATATGATATGAAATGTTGCTGAAATGTTGAAATATATCTGACACTTTGGATTAACAGGTAGCAAGGGCAGCACATCATCAGTGCAACAGCAGCAGCTTCAGTCCTGAGTGGATCATCTGTCCTGTAAGATGCATTTGCGATGGACAAATAAAGCCTTTGAAATGCATTCTGTGTAGACAGGGTGTTGCTTTGCACAGTATTCTGGGAGTAGTTATATACCTATAAGACCTAGACCTAAACTTCAGCAACCACATTGACTCCGATACAAAACCAGCCTTTTATCATCTCAAAAATATCACAAGAATAAGGGACATGCCTTCATCACCAATCAGTTAGACCTGCGAGTTGTTCACAATGCTGCTGCCAGGATACTGACAACGACAAAGAGAGTAGAATACATGATATTTAAGTGACCTGCTTGTACAATATGAAACAGCCAGACCTCTTAGATCTTCTACAAAACGTCGGCTTCCTGTGCAAAATGTAAGAACAAAGATTGGTGAAGCTTTAATCAGGATAGAGATACCAGAGGATCTAAGGCGTGCCCCAACTCTGACCACATTTAAAATCAGGCTTAAAACCCTCTTATTTTCTGCTGACTTCACTTTTAATTTGCTTTTCGTCTTTCTTTTAATTTTTTATAATCAGTATTAGCTCCAAATATGTATACATAACATTGTATACACTTGTATTCAATCTTTCAAAGTTTGTTTCCAATCACAAATGTCTGTAAAGCACTCTTGTATGAATTGTGCTACATACATACATTTGCCTTTACATTATTTTTCATGAGCCACTTGCTCCAAATACTGGAAGTCTGAATATTAGTTGTTGAGTTAAAATGTTAAACTGGGAGATTATCTTTAATTTGACGTGATTCGATCAAGTAGAGACACCGGCTTGCAAAGAGCCCTCAAACCTACCCTTGGCCAAGAGTCTCATATGAAAAGGTCAAATATGGCTGAAGGTGAATTTAGCAGATATGTGTCATATATGTCTGTTTGTCATATATGTCTATATTGTCTGTTCAAAATATCTCCAGCTCATCCGTGTTTCAACTTGTCAAGCAGTTGACATTTGGAAATCAGGTTTAATTGCCCTCTGCACATTACTACCCTTATCACCTTGCTTTCCCTTGTCATACACTTGTCATACACACATACACACTCTGTCTCTCTCTCTCTCTCTCTCTAACACACACAGCGTTTGACAGGTGACATTTTAATCAGGTTTGGTTTGTATGTAGTGTGTGTTATTATTGAGCTACCAGTCAGGCTGCCACTACACGCAGACACACCACACCCACTTCTTTCTTCCTGTCAGACTAACACAGGATCAAACAGCTAAGTCATATATAGGAAGAAAGCAATGATAGGTCAAGAAAATAACCTGTGTGTGGGTTAGATTATAGATATATGTGCAGGTGTGGCTCAGTATAATGATCTCTAAGTGGCTCAAAAACAGAATGGGAAAGGCCTGAAACTGTTCTTTTGTGGTAAATTAGATAATCTCCCAATAAAAGCTATTCAGAAAAGGAGGGGAGGGCCGTCAATCAGAAACGCATCTCACATAACGACAGTCACACTCTTGCTGTGTAGCCAGCCATTCAGAACATCCTCATTAACTCCCACTCGCATGCCATCTTTCTCCTTTTCTCTCTCCCTCTCTTCTGCCTTTTAATTTGTTCATTACCACCTTTGTGAGTGATGGTGTAGAATTGCTGCAAAGTTCTGGCAAATTGCTGGTGTAAGTGTTTCGGGATCAACAAAGAGAAAAATAGAGGAGAATAAAAGAGAGTGATTAAAAAGCAAATTAGTTTTTAACCAGGTGAGAAAGGTAGAAGACTGAATTATAATAACATATTTAATTCATAAAAAAAAGTAAGATAGATAAAGAGAGAAAAGGTAAATTATAAAAGCATCTAAGATGGGAGGTACATAAAGCAAAAGAGAGAGTTAAAGACAGGATAAGAAAGAAAGAAAGAAAGAGAATCTACTGCTGTCAGTTCATGCTGGCCTCTCACACATCACTGTGCCGTGCATCATTATCTCTGCCTGAACTTTGACCTCCTGACCCACGCTTGGCCCCAAGGCTCCAGAGACCAACTGTGCGCACCATGTGTTTGTTTGTGTGTGTTTTGGACTCAGTGAACAGGCAGTGTATGAGGGAGATAATCAGCTTACATCAGACCGGATAGTGGATTGGCTGGCCAGTCTACCATGCACATAACATACGGACAACCTGAAACACAGCAAGCCATATGAGCACGCCGGCTGTGGCCTACACACAAACAAACGCTACACAAATTTGATTATTATATAAATTAATTATTAGCAGAATATCCACTATGAATGAATCCATGCTGGATGTTTAAGCCTGGCTTTGACATTTCTGTACTGCAATTTCTTGTTATACATTGCCCAATATAAACTGAGACACCAACTGATTTGCTGTCATGGCTTCTACCAGTTCCTAATTTTAGTATTCACCATTTATCCCATTGCCTGTTTGCATGCCACTGACCTCAGAATTTGAACACACGAGTAAAGTGGCAGAGGGTACATATAGTGCACTACTTAGTGATTTAGGACAGAGTCTACACCTGTCTACACTCCTGCTCCTCTTTCCCCTAATTAGCTCTGCTAGCTTATATACGGGCCACTTTGCTTCAGTTCTCGGCAAGATTGTTTATTGTGCTTTTGCCTACATCAGCCCAGGCAATTTATCAGTCTAGCTTTAATAACCACCACAAGAGGAAGGGCTTAAAATGAGTGGGGAAAAGCTAGAAGGGCACACACTCCAAATTACATTTTTCATGTTAACTAGCGACCAGACCAGTGTGCCTCTCCTCCCGCCCGGTGTTGGCTGGGGTCCAACCCCCCCGCTCCAGCCCCCGGCGACCCTCTAGAAATAAGCGGTATTGATAATGGATTAATGGATGGCATTTTTCAAGTCGACGGTGTATCAAACACTTTCAAAATAAAACTTGATATGCCAGTGTCTATCTGTGTAAGTTATGACAAGGCCTATCTGAGGGTTACACTGGAGCTATACTATGAGGTTACCAAAGTCTGAGTGCTAATACAATGAAAAGGTGTAAGCTGTCCCGCCCTAACAGGTCCAAGAAAGAGTGCGAGAAATGTCAATCAAGTCCAGTCTGTACACAACCACACAGTGCCTAATAGGAGAGGTCTAATCAGGCAACCTGTATGGGTGTGCCAAAGGTGAATACAGCCAATATTTGATTGTTTCCAATTGAGCTAAGGAGAGAACATTTTAATTGTGGGAGTATGTGTAATGAAATAAAAACTAATTAAAACATGAGAAACACTTTTATTGTTTGTCCACAACATCCTCTATAATATTCTCTATTTGCGATGTACACTGGGCATTTTTGGGAGAGGCTGCAGGTGTGTGTGCATGTAGGTGTTGGATACACTTCTGAGTGGAGCTTCTGAGTCCAGTCACTGTTTTGTATTTCAACAGGACAAGTCTTTTGATGTTTTGAGCTATTCGGTGCATTATCACAAGTGTATGCAAGCATTTCATACATTTTCCCCAGAAAGCCTTTAATGGCTGTTTGTTTGTTTACAGACACCTGCTATTTGATTACTAACACTATAAAGCTGATGTAAGTGACACAACAGAAATGTTGACCACCTGTGTGCATGTGTTGTGTGTGCATACCGTATGTAACTTAATGTGGGTAGCTGCACACACACACACACACACACACACACACACATACTTTCAAAGAAGACAATTTGCACACGACTTGAATTTTCTCAGAACTCTTCTTTTGTACTTTTGCTATATAAAAAGGAACTGTGACATTAGTAAGCGTCCTGATAAGAATTGATGCCTATTTTAACTTGTTCATATAACCCTTTTTGGAGTCTACTTACATTCCCTCAAATAGCTTTGTGCAGCCTCCAGAGAACATGCCTGAACCTGTTGCTTTCAGCTGAAATACAGAACATGTGTAGGTGGATAAGAGAAATAGGAATAAATGATGGCATAGTAATAAAGAGAAAAGGACAGAGCTGCACCCATTATTTTAAATCACAACATGCTGCATGGCTCTGTTGCGTTCTGGTCTATTGAGAGCACTGTCAATGGAGAAAATGTTCTTTGAGTTTCAGCTTCTGCAACTGATTAATGCTGATGTGAGTATTGAAAAAAGCCTTCCTCTCTTATTCAGAGGGTTGGAGACTTTCAGTATAACTAGCCAGTCTTCCAGCCATGCAGACAGCTCAGACGCTGAACCGCCACTGATCAGAACAGTCTGACAAGTGTGTGCCAGTATCAAAAAAGTGTCCCCCATGTCATTTAAAGACTCGATATGGCCCAGTATCCTAACATCGCCCTTTTAGTTGGACATGGTTCAGATCAATCAACCAAAAAAATTGTCTATCACGTTATAATAAAGCAATTTACAGCAATCAAAGGACAAGGTGTCTACTACCTGACCAAAGAAGGGAGACACTCTGTGAATAATACTTAGCAGTATAACATAACTAAAACCTTGAGTAACATTCCTTGTTGATTATTGACGCCAGGTTTTGTAATTGCTCTCCCAATTTTGCATGGAAAATGTTACCAAAATGTAATAAAAAAAACGAGTGCACCACTCCCTACATGCCTTCTACTATGCGGTATAAATGCTGAATATCTAACTTATCTCCTATTACAGTCATATGTAACCTGTTTGTATTGGTCAAGTATGTTTTGTGAGAAACCAAGGCTCACAAGAACTAACGACATGATGGAGTGTCGCAAACAAGTACAAGTACATGTACATTTCCATAGAGCGATATATTCTCTCTTGCTACGTCATGAAAGTGAAAGTTTATATTTTGTCCACCAAACACCTCCACACATCCTGATACTAAAACAAAGTCTGCCCACTCAAGTTTTATTTCTGGACAGTGATCCAAAGTAGAACGCAGCAACGAGGTCTTCTTTTGATACGTTTTTACTAAAAATGAGCACGAAAGACATTTTCAATTCTCTGATAAAATAAGCTGGGTGTTTGTCACACTATTTCCTCCCACATTAAGTCAGACCGTGCTTCCAACGGAATGTTGTTGTTGAGCAAAACAATTCCAGCCAGAGAACAAACCAAATAAATATTGTAAAACAGTCCTGCTTCACGGAAATGAAAGTGAAACACTTGTTTCAATCAGTCCAAATTTCCTAATTTATTGTTATGTTAGCGAGCCTCATGTATCTGTTTTCCCTTTTCTGGGTACTGGATGATGGAGGTGTTGAAGATGACAGTGGAATATATAATTATACAGAAAGGTTTGTGTCAGAGATGCACATGCACACACCAGATAGTGAGATACATGTCTGATTTGTCTACGAGTGTGTTTCTTGTTAACAGCATGAGTCAAAGGATAATTGCCCACATGAAGCCAGGCATTAGAGATCATTTCGCACCAGGGACAGGAAGCGCAGACAAACACATACAAACCTCACCTCTCTTCCAGCTGTTGGAGGTATTTTCTCAGCTCTGCTACATGTTTATTGGCCTTTTGAAGGGCGTCACTCAGAACTTTCTCTCTCTCCTCGGCCACCCTCTCCAGCTCTTCTCTCTGCTTCCTCAGTGCCTCCGCCTGTACGTCTCCCAGCTCTCTTCTAAGTTGTCTCTCCTTTTCTTCACTGATTTTCTCATCCTCCTCTTTCATCTCTCTTCTCCTCCTCTCACTCTTTTGTTCAAACTCCTTTCTAAGAGCTCTTTCGTTGTCTTGGTTCCTCTCTTCTAGCTCTTCCCTTGTGCTTTTCTCTTTCTCCTCTGCCTGTCTCTGCACCTCCAGGTGAAGTGCCCTCTCCCACTCCGCTCTGCCCAGCTCCAGTGCCTCTCGCTGGGCCTCCTCTCTCTGGACGGTCCCTCTCAGTTCCTGGAGCTCAGCCTCCAACTGAGCGACTCGGGTGTGGAGCTGATGGAATTCATGGAAAATTAGGTAGCTTACGCCGCAGTAACGACACACCGTCTCACTGCGCTCCATCTGAGGGCAAAATACACAAAATGTGTTGAAAATTAAATTAATAATAATAATATTAATTTAGAAATAATTACAAAACGTATAAAGTGTCTTTAAATAGGTGGCTTAATTCTTTTGGCAAGTAACTTTTACATGTTTAAAAGGGCAGCTTTTTTACAGCCCCTGAAAACCTGGTTTCAAATCAGGTTCAAATTGGTGAACAGTTTAACAGTTTAACACTCAAAAACTTAAATCATCAGGCTGTGTGAGTGTGGTTAGATTATATTTGATTGACAATATATAAATATAATATAACCACACGTATACCTTGCTTTTTATCAGGGAACAAAATTGAGAAAATAGCAGTCTAAAAATAGCTTTCAGTTTTGTATGATGTATTGTATGGGGCCTTTACAACTGATGTATCAAAGCTGTCTATAAAAACATTTAGAGTGACAACTACATGCTCCATTATCCATCAAAATCTGTTGCAACCGCTGGTGTCAAAAACATCTTTTCATCTGTCAGTGGTTCAAAGCAGATGAACACAGATACTCTAATCCCTGCTTCAGATATTGTTTTTGCTGCTGAGAAAAAAAACATCTCGTGAAATAATCTTTCTATCTCTGTGCGTGTTAGTGTATTCTCTCCAAGCTGCTGTCATTTCTTTCAAGCTTATGAGGGATAAGATCACATCCCCTGAGCTTTCATCTTCATGATAGTATGTGGCAGAGAGGCAGCTGAAATTTGGATGACATGCTGACAGCTCCCATGTCACAAAGCTCCAAATAGACTGCGACATGATGTAAACAAGGTGAAAGAAACTTGCAAACAAAGCTGAAATGCTTGGGAAGGCAACAGGGGAAATAATGGATCATTTAATTACTGGTGTCAAGGCACAGAGGTCATACGTTTGCCTTTGTCAATTTGGCCGTCCACTTTTGAGTTTGAGAGTGGCCGAAATATATTGTAATTTATTGAATTTTGGTGTGCACATTTCTTCTTCCACGGGTAAGAAAACCTTTGATTTTGATTCTGCTATGACCTTTCCCCCAGTGCCACATTCAGACCACACTTGCCATTTTTTAATGAACATATCTTTTAAGCAGACATTCATGTGGACATTCATGCTTCAATAACATTCTAATTTGCTCTGATGTCCCCCAGGACTCTCCTTGTGATGTTGAAATCAACACAATTTACATGAATTAACAGCTGAAGACTAAAATCTATACTTCAAAGCTCTACGGTCTTATCTATTCATTGTGCTGATCTTAACTACAGAGAGGTTAGAACAAGTGCTAAGAGGCTAAGTACAAAAAGACAGCCAAGTCGAAGGACAGTGATCAGAAGAAAGTCTTTTCCTGAAAGACACCGAAATGGGTTTCATTGAATGATCCCCGTCCTCGCCTCCCTCTGCCTCTCTTGTTCCCTTCTTCACGGTAAGGGACAAGTCAAAAAGAATGACAGGGTGGTAGACCAGACAGACAAAACACACAGCAACACTTGAAAGTGCTTTTGACGTGACAAATGATTGACAGGTGACACATTTAAGAAGACAACGCTTCACTGTGTTTCTCTCCGCCTCTCCATCTAACTTCTATCTATCTCTCTGTTCCCACCTATCGCTGTGCCTTCTTGCGCTGTGTACACATCTTGTCTGTCCATGTCAGGTCAAGGTGCAGATTATGTCTGCCTCGTGTCTTCAGGACAGTGGGAGTCTGTCTTTAGGCAGCCAAGAAAGACAAGCAGAATAACACTGTACTCACAGAAAATGCTGCGGTACAACAGGAGTAGGCTGTGCACACCAAAGTCATTAGGGGTCATCATCTCTGAACTATGGATGTCAATACAAAACTGCAGGGGTCCGTCTGAAAGTTTAGATATTTTAGACTGGGAAAAAGTGGCAGATGACATTGCCATTTCATGCCACTAGCATGGCTAAACATAGGCATTAATAGAGACAAATGTTTGATACAAGGGATGCAACTTTTTGACTTTGCTCCTCCTTCAGTTCAACACCCTGACAACACGAGTAAGCAACAGCATGAGACTTGACTCCGGATTGCTTTTTGTACTGTTTAATGTTCATGTCTTTGCAGGGTTCCATATGTATTTGGATGCTTGTATAATAAAGCAAAGGTGTGCACCTCACAGTCTCACTACAAGGTGTTGGATTCCCCTGTGCCAGACACTTGCCCTGATGGAGGTCTAGAGACAGAAAACAAGGGACAGAGAGAAGAGAACGCAGAGGAGGAAGCATATGTGTGGGTGTGGGTGGAGAAGAATCTCCCCAACACAACAATATATTACATTGTGTTGCCACAGAATGCACTCTGGAGAATATGGGCTATTATCTGTGTGTGAGAGAGAGAGGGCAAGAGAGAGAGAGAGAGAAAGAGAGGGAGAGAGAGAAAGTGCATGCAAGTGTGAGCAATATTTGGGACAGGGGCTCGGGGGGGTTTAGTGTTTACTGTGCAGATGTCCTCATCGTTCCTGCAGGCATAGATACAGCAAAAACTACTAAGTGTGTGTGTGTGTGTGTGAGAGAGTGAGACTGTGTTTGTGAGTGAGGGTTGTACTTTGTCCAAAAATGCTTATGCATGTAAATTTGTGAGTGTGCGTGTGGTGGGGGAGTTCTTTATGCAAGTGATGTAGTCATGAAGACAGACAACAACGGGGCAATACACAACGTTAAAATGACCTGAGGGCTGAATCGTGCCTCAGCTATGGCTTGACACACACACACACACACGCGCGCACGCGCACGCGCACACACACACACACACACACACACACACACAGGCAAGCTTTCTCACACTTGTACAATCCAGCACAAATACAGTCAAGAGCACCCTTTGCACACACAGGGGCAGATGAAAGACACAGACAAACACACACACCTAAAGACTACACACAGACTGACAAACAGACACACACATTAAAACCAACATAGATACAAGCACAGACATGCACACAAGTGCAAACAAAGGACAGACATAGACAGATACATAAAGGAAAAATTTAAGCATCTTCAGGGAGACAGGAAACTCACACAATTGCTCTTAACACACACACACACACTGACACAGACACACATATGCACACACACCCTGAGGGCAGAATGTCTGCGCCACCAGTGGGTTGTGTGCTCCTGTGACTGAGTTCATCCCCGCGGGAAGACCCCTTGCCCTAGGCACTGACACGTTCACTTAGCACTCAAACCACAAAACTAACCCCTCCACACGCTCTCTATCTCTCTCTCTCTCTCTCACACACACACACACACACACCCACACACAACTACAATCGCACACACGCTTGCAAAAAGTACCTGAGGAGGAAGAGAGAGAAAGAAAGAGAGACAAGGATGGTTTGAATGAAACAAGGAAATGAGAGAAAAGGAGAGAAAGAATGAGGGAGAGTAGGAAAAAGATCTTGTTGTCCTTTAAATGTTTCATGCCAGCAGCCAATTGATGCTTCTCTTCTACACACCGAACCTCTTTGTCCTCTAGTGCACACAACACTTCTATGGCTCCCCTTGTGTCTCTCTTATCTCTCTTTCATTCTGTCTCTTGATTGACTTCATTAGCATTCTGGACTGTTGCCAAAAGCGGCTTAAAACATTCAATTTCAAGACACATACAGCTCTTACAGTCACACCACATTGATTTAATTCGTCTGGAAATGATCTTTCTCTTAGAGAGTTAATAAATATCTATTACAAAAGAGCTCATTATTAAGTCAACATGCTGTACATAACTATGCGAAACATGCATAAGGCCTTAGGCTGCATCAGTGACGTAGTAGCAATGAGTGCCTCTGTCTCAATCTTCAGTCAATGACCACAGTGCGCCAACACGGAATCCTCCACCTCTTACTGTAACTGAACTTCCAGCGTACATCTACACCTAACAGGTACCAAGACTGCTCTGAGTCTGTGTTTGTGTTTGGTGACTTGGACCGCTCCACAGTCCATCTTATCACCACAATGCCTCCATTCTCCATCAATTAAACATGGGGCTATTACCTCTCGCCTGATGTGAAACATTTAGGAGGGGTGGAGTGGTGCCGCCGGGGGTGCAGGTGGGGGCGACAGGGTGGGGGCGTTCTGTGGATGGTTGGTGTCTTGCCAGGATAAGAAACATAATTAATTTACGTGATGCCTTTTTAACTCCCTGACTGTCTGCGTGTGTCTGGGTGCAAATGTCTGCACTCATTGTCTCATGTCCTGAGGCTGGAGGCAGACTGCTATGCTGACAAGTCACATAAAAAGATCTAATTTTTCCCAGTTTGACAACTTCTCTTCTGCTACGTTCATCCCACCTCTCCACTCCTCCTTCATCTTTCCCTAATCTTCCATCTCCTCCTTGCATCCTTTCTCCTCCTCTTTGTTCATTTCTCCTTCCTCCTCCTCCTCTTCCTCATCCTCCTCCTCCTGCTTTCTCCCTCGCCCACCTCCGCCTCCTCAGCTACAGCTGCCGTGACCCATCTGGCTCATCAAAACACCAGAATAGGGTCACTGTCACGAACCTTTCATGTTACACACACGTACACATGGACACCAGACACATGCGTGCACAGTATACCCCCCGTGTCCCTACACACACCATGCATTCCACGACCAAAAACTGACCAAGCAGGCATGCGGCCACTTACACACACAGCATGAACTGTGAATACACACTGTAGTATTCCTGTATTTCCATGGCAACACATGAAAACATGCAATACTGGACCATTTTCTACATCCAAAAGAATTGCACATGAACCCAATGTGACACATAACATGTTTGTAGTATGCTGTGAAGTGCAGACATATTTTAGAGAAGCTAGAGGAGCTATATTATAGGCATACATAGGCACACAAATACAGGCACTTAGGAATGTGCGTTTTTTGTTCTTTAAACATTTTCTCACTCTTCTGCATCAAACAGTCCCTCTCTTTTTTTCCTCGTGTTACTGACTTGTTTGTGAAGCCTACTTTTCCACAGTTTCTTTGTGTATTTCTACACTACATCAAAGATAATTTGGGCTTCTGTACTGCAATTCCAACGGATCAGTGACAGTCAATATATAAAAAAGAATATCATATTTGTCTCTTAATTGCATTTATCATTTAGTCTTTTAATGAAGGAGAGACAGCATGCAGGATATACAAAGCAGCCAGACACAGAGTATTGTAGACAGCAGGCCCCAACAGATTCAAACACTTGGCACGAACAGACTACACAATTTGTTTTCTCTAATCCTCAGCAACTGAAAAATCTGAATGCCCTTGTGTAATTTTGTAAAGTAGGGAGGCTAGAAAAACTACAACCCACACTCACAAACACAGTCTCAGAAATACTGCATGGAGGCAAAATTCAGCACACAATGAAATCTGTTTAGAGATGTTATAGAGGGGTACAGGGCACTTACGCGATTTTGTTTGGGTACCTGGAGGATTAGAGGCATTAGGATTAGGTTTAATCAAGTGATATGATGATGGGCGGCTGATTTAGAGAGGAAAAAACTAAAGCAGTAGTGCTGCCTCACATTATACCTGGATCCTTTTTAACTTTTTCTCTTTCAAACTCTCTCTCTCTCTCTCTGTCTCTCTCTCTCTTTCAATCGAACAAATGCTTTCTCCTTTCTATCTGCTTAGCTGGCACTTCATCCCGCTTCTCTGCGGAATCGCAGGCACGATAGATCACGCAAGCATTTAAGAAGGGATTAAGTAGTTAAGGGTTTTATCCCTGTTTTTTTCCCCCTAATTTTCCTAACTTATTTTCTTTTTTGGTCTGTTACAGTGTGTGAGAGTTTGTGGAGTGTGTGTCTGTCCCGCTGAAAACATTGTCCAGCTGTGCGCTTGTCTTTGCGTGTCAAAACGAGAATGTTTTCGTGAGCCTTTGTCACTTTGTGTGCATGTAGGAGCGCTTTTGTTGTTTGGGTTTTTTTTTTTTTCATATGCCTGAGTGAATGTGCGCTTATGTATGTATGTGCTCGTGTTTGTGTGTGTGATCGAGATGATGGTGCTTCGTGACTGTGGCTTTGTTGATTTTTGTGACGATAAAGACCCCCTGTGGTGCTCAGTGTAGCGAGAGCCAACACTGAGATTCCACTCATCTGGACCCCATGGCGCACCACACATCACATGACAAGTGTGTGTGTGTGTGTGTGTGTGTGTGTTTATGAGCGAGTGCATGAGCGTAGATGTGGCCATGTGCGTCAATATTTGTGCGTACGTGTAAGTTCCTTGACTGCGGCACTTTGTGCGTGTCTGTGTGAATGAATATGTTTCTATGTCTGTTACTGTGGGTGTGTATGCGTGTGTGTGTGTGTATCTGGGTGTGTGTGGAAAAAGGAAAAGGGAGGGGTAGTAGTGGTCACAAGGGATAGATGGAAGTGCAAGAGGGGGTTGCAGAGGGGGGGTGCAGAGGCGTGCGAGTAGCAGAGAGGAGAGAAGGGAGGGGGCAGACAGATCAGGGGCTTACTGTACTGCAGAGTGGATGAATCAAAGTGTGTGAGATGGCCAGTGTCTGGGTTGTGTGTGTCTGTATAAAAGAGTGGCACAGAGGAATCTGTCACACACACATTCACAGATGCATGCGTGCAGACGGCAGAGGTTGAAATGATCAGCAACAGTCAACAGCAAGAAAGTCAAGACAAAGTCAGCAGAGCAAACAAAGAGCAGGAAGGAGGGGTTCGAACCATGGGAGTAGTAGACCACAATAGACCATAATAAAGTGAGGGCTTAGAGGGGGGTATAATCTAGGGTTGCATGTTTGTCGGCTGACTGGCTGTCCTCCCGTTTGCATATCTTCCCTTTCCTTGCCATCCCCTTCCCCGTCCGCCTGGCCGCCTACCTCTCTTGCTCCTTTGCGTGGAAAAAGGGAAAGAGCAGTGGCAGGGAAAGAATCACCTATGGCTGCCTCGATCGGCACTTGGCCACGGATCACATCACATCCAAACGCAGGGCGAGGCACAGCACGGTATTGCATGGCACGGCACACACAACAACAAACAACTAGCCTGAGGAGCAGGCAGCAGACAGATGAGTGGCTATGTCTATTTTGTTCTGTGTGTGTGTGTGTGTGCGCGGGGGGGGTCAACCAATCAGTCTACTTGTCTTAATGTATTTTCTTAAAAATAGCTATGCTCTTCTCCAGAACTGACTAGCGACTGCGCCCACTGCAGCTAGGTAGTTTTTAGCAGTCAATATCAGGGGCACTAGAAAATGAGGCCTCATTTACCCACCAGGAGCAACACAGAAAATACCACCGTTATCAGTTATACACTTGATGTGTGTGCACAAGAAAACACAGAACCAGTGCTTTAGTTAAAAGTAAGCAGTATAGTACAACTCGCCTCTGTCTTTATGATGCATTTAAATTGCTATCTTTACTGTTGGATTACATTGTTGAATGCTTTTTCCCCTGTGCAACCGATGTTTTCTGGCAATCGATGTACACGTTACTAAAGTCTTTAGCTACTAGCTAAGAACGATTTAGTTTGAAATAGCTAGAGGTCTCTCCTGCTGCATTGTATGCCCATCAGCTGGGCATATAATGTTACAATAGCTCTTCCAACAGATGAATGACATTATAGAAGCTACTCAGTGCCATAAATGCGAACTGTCCTGAGCCCTGCAACTGGTGTTTTGTACCATTTTAACCCAGATTGTTCACTTTATAGACTGTAATACACTATATAATATACCAACAAATCAAGAGATGCACTGTATTATAATGTAATGACTCTCTCTCTTTCTCAGCGCCCACGTTTGAAACACAGACTTAATAGGCACAATAGACATAAGAGGTGAAGGCAGGACAGCAGGGCAGCCAGTGAAGAAAAAGAAGCCAGAGAGAGAAAGGGGGAGTATAGTCTGTTACATTAATCAGAGTTAGCAGACAACACATGTGCTTCCGTTAGCCCCACTAGACCACGCATCACAACACACGGCACAGCACAGTAAGTCTAGAGAGGCCAGAGGAGGTAACACTAGCTGAAGTGTGTGTGCGTGTCTGCCTGCCTGTCTATTTGGGCGTGTTCCATTTTCCGTTGTTGTCCAGTTTGTCAATGAACCCATCATACCTTTGTGAACATTTATCCTATTTTTGTGTTCTTCAGTACCAGTTTAAACCAGGTTGGAATGACATTCTGTCTTTCTAGATGACAGTCAGCGGAGCAAACCGAAGTGCAACCTCATTTAACCTTCTTGAGCACGAGAAAACAAGCACCGCCGCCTGCAGTGTTTAACTCTGCACTAAGTACATTATGCTAATCATTCACCTGATGAAACCTCAGACTGAAAAAGGGCAGGAAAGGTGAGGATGATGATGAAGAGGGAGGAGATATACACTGATTAGGGTGAACAGACAACACAGTTGCTACCATTATCCAGCAAGGTCTTATGGGGGAGGCGGGGGCGGGGTCAAAACAAAAAAAGGGAGGAGTGTCTCTGGTTGAAAACAATCTATTATTCAAGGAAAGGAGAACTGAGGGAGTAAAAGAGAGAGAGAAGGCAAGACAGACAGAGAAAGAGGAGAAAAGGAGAGATGTGTAGCATGGTGTAGCTCACTGGGACATCTCCCCTAATCTGCTAGAAGACTTTGCCATGCTCAAATAAAAAATGGATGGATGGAGGGAGGGGGAAAAAAGTCTCTTTTACGTAGAAGGAAAAAAAAGTAAGGCAAATGTGTGCACGCACACACACACACAGGTCACAGTCATAGGTATGGTTCAATAAACCATTGCCTTGCCTGGCTACTATAAACCAATCTTATCCCTTCACAAATACAGTCTCATCTCAGGGTCCGCAAGCAAAAAGGTCTGACTTCATAAAATCTTATGAACACCAGTTTTAAAAACTGAAGTTTTAAAAAATGAACTTCAGTATCTGTTTAGAAGTATGATTTTAGTTTGTGAGCTAAAAGAGTCACACAGAGATGAAGTAGTTAGATTAAGAAGAAAGAATTTTTAAAGTGAACAAAAATCAAACTTCCAACATGTAATGATGACCAGTGAGGCAGAGTCCCTTTTGTACCTGTCCTATCAACATACAGAGGGCAGTGTGGCCACAGCATGGACTCTGATCACAGCTGGTCACATCAGCAGGTCTGTAACTGTACGCCAGTTATCTGTGACTGTCACAGTGCCACAAGTCAGATGTGATAGTGTGACTGCCTTCAGGGCAGAAAAAGGGCATAAACAGACAGGTGTTTAGGTGTACATGGAGCAAATCACTCTTTTTCCATTTATTATAAAGTGTGCACAGCAAACCACCACCTGTGACGAGAGCGTGCAGACGTACACACACACACACACACACACACACACACCAACTCAAGTCCATACAGTTCACACTTTTATGGACAGCAGTCAGCCAGTAGCCAAACCTGTCAGCACTACAGGCCCTACAGTGTCTCTGCTCTGTCAGCTGTCCATGTAGAGCTACATGTAATGTACTGTAGTGCATCTAGAAAGGCACAGAGTGAGAACATTAGCATGTTGCTTAGACACCGTAGTAGGGATGTTAGCCTCAGGTTAAACACACAACAGTGTGAATGCACTGTCTAACAAAACCCAGCACCTTGCCAATTATGTGTGTGTGTGTGTGTGGCAGTAGGTAAACACAGCACTTTTTAGGTACCACAGAAAGTGTCTTCCTCTTTTGTCTTATTCTCTTCATTGATTCTCTCTCTGGAGAAAACACAACAGAACATCTTTCACTTATCTCTCTATCTCTCTTCCATCCTCTGGGATGCTTCCTATTCTCTCTCTGACTCCCTTCCTCTCCACTCGCTCTCTAATTATCTCCAAAATGAACGTCTTGTCCTGTTACATTGTGTTTCGGAGCTTTTCACAGACATTAACATTAACATTTGAGAAGTTAACAGGGAGTATTGTCCCTCTTGTCTCTTGCCTTTCCCTACTTGCTTTTCTTGCTTCATCTCTCTGAACGTCTTGTCCTGTTACACTGTGTGTTTGAGCTCCTCTCAGGCTGTGACACTTGAGGAGAGAATAGGTAGTATCAGCACCTCATGGAGGACAAGAGGTGCTCAGCTGCTGCGCAGAAAGGCTGTGGTGTACTTTGCTCGGTGCTGCATTGAAAACAACTAATCCTTCCCCTACATTTGGACTACAGCATGGGACACATCTTCTAAGTTAAAGTGTTACTTTGACAACTTGGAGAAAAACACTGCAATGTAAAAAAGGGACTGAAACAGCTTTGTCTTAAGTTGTGTGGCGGCAACAGACAAAGGCGTATGCTGCGTTCAGACTGCACGGTCCTGATGCAGAGGGCTCCAGCAATAAAGTTAAACCTGGCTAAACTTTTTCTGTAACGCAATGCATGCATCTTCCAGCAGCGCACTGTGTTGGCCAATCAAATAAGCACAGTATCGGGGTAGACAGCTTTGTAACACGAACAGCATATTTCTACCTCATGATTGTCAAAGAAGAACATAACATGATTTCTGCCATGATAACTTTGCAGAGTACTAAACTTCTGGACCATGATTTAGCCCCTGATGAACCTTCAAAGGAAGTCATGTTTTATTCAAACTGGACTTATCTGGATTATCTTTCATCTTCTCACTGGTACCTATAGCAACACGCCAATGCAGTCAGCCCATCACGTTTTTTTGTTAATGCAGTGATATTTTTAGACTGACCACCTGCTTAGAGAAGCAGGTTTGAGTTGATTTTTAATTCCAAGACATCTCTGGTCTCAGAATAATAAGCGCTAATGTGCCTTTGAGACAAAGAAAGAGACTGAGGGGAAGTGTGACTGTATTTACATGACACAGGGTGAAACCGAAAAAGCAGCATGCAACATATCTATAATAAAATGCAGTAGTGAATAGATTATTTTAAGTTCCTTTGCAGAGACTGTTATAGTGGCAGAAGTGGTTGGTTTAGCTCCACAGAAATATGAAACAAAGAATTAAACCATTTCCTACTCTTTCATGAACTTCACCAAAATCATTAAGTCAGTGGGTAGCTAAAAGAGAGATGTGAGTTACTAATTACCTACTAGGTTAATTGTAGTAATGTCCCAGCATGCACTGGACAGAAGACAGGGAGATGCTATGGACAGGCTACCAGACCAGATGTTGCATGTCCAACACAGATTCATACAGACAATTAAATATTCAATCCATCCAACGTTTGGAAATATGGAAGAAAACCCACATGAAAAGGAAACCCATGCAGGAAGTGTCACACCTTGTCTAACTTTGTTCATGTTACAGTCTTGTAAAGTATATAGTAGGAGTAGGTGTTTTCCTATATGTGTGTGTTTGTGTGTGTGTGCGTGTGTGTGTACCTGTAGCTGTATTTGAGCTGCATCCCTGTGTGTGTAAACACACAATAAACATACTGTCGGTTCAGAGTAAGTATGTGTGTTTCTGTGCCCGAGTGTGGGTGGGAGGCATGGTGTGTGTGGGTGTGTGTGTGTGTGTGTGTGTAACCGCAGCACTCTCCTTCTCAGCAGCCCACCATTAAACCATGGTGCCAGCCCTCTCCCAGCACACCAGGATTAACAGCACTTAAATGGGCCTGTTAGTACACCACCTCCTCTTTGCCTCCCACGCCGACTAGTGCACATGGTGCTGCCCACAGCTTTGCGCTTGCAACGCACACTGCCTGTTGTTTTTTGTTCTCCGCTCACCCCCAACCACCTAAGCCTCCTCCAATAAATGGTGCTGAAGTGTACTCAGCAGGGGGCTAAGCCTAGAACATCCCCTATTTTATGGACCTATTGGAATCTGAGAGGATGACAGAGGGAGCAAAAGGAGGAGGGAGGGAAGTAGATCCTGACACTGAACCAGATGGATGGGCTATGATCAAAATGTCAGTCCCTCCCTCCCTCTCTCATCCTTTGTTATTGTCTCTCTTTCTCTCTTTCCTTTGCTCTGTGTCTGGTTATCACATGCCCCTTGTGACAAATCATAAACAGAACGACTGAAACGGATGCACACACACACACTGGGGAGAGATGGATGGACCACCACAGAAATCAATAAATAAAATGGATTCCCATTTGTGTCTGTTGGCCATGGCGCAGCATGCAGAAAGATGGATGGATGAAGAGATGGATGGGAGAATGGACTGTGTGTGTGTGTGTGTGTGTGTGTGTGTGTGTGTGCACTGTGCAAGCATGGGTTTGTTTATAGGAGACGCAGGCAGGGGTGTGTTTTTTTTCTGTACATGGGCGTGGAAAGGTCACCCTCACATAATACCAGGGGGAGAATTGTTCAGTATTGTTCACAGCCATCTACTGGCCTCAAATAAAAAATTCCAGAAATGAGTAGAGAGCCACAGACAGAGGATCTGAAAGCGGCAGGAAGAGAGGGCCGAGCACAGGAAGAAAGCAGCCTCACAGATCCATTGAGTAATCGTACTGTTAAACTCTATGCTATGCCATGTCCAGTTGTTCACACATGACAAATGTAACTGATAATGTACAGTCGCTAAACATGTTACAGAATAATTCCAGTTTAGGATATGATCTTTGCTATGGCTATTGGCTTTGATCACACTCTGCCATTCACCAAAATACTTGGTGAGAGCCGGGAACACGACATTGCTACAGCAAAGTCTGACATCATGAGAAATGTTTCAGTGTGACGATCAGAGAGGTTGCAAACAAGCCAACAGTAGGGGTGTGCTATATCGTATCATTCATGATACATTTGAATGAATTTGAATGTGATAAATGTGTGATATTACGACTTATTCACATCATGACTATGCAACAGCAACACACATGGCTAAAACCAAAAGCAACATCGCTGCTGGCTCCACTGTGGAAGTATTAGTTCCAGAAATGGAGTGATTTGGAAGAGTGGAAGTGGTTTAATGACATTATCCTTGAGAGAAAAAGAGCAGAGGCACTACATCCCACAGCAAAGGCCCCACACCCTGTCATCTAACTAAATCCATCACAAGACAAGTCACATCAGGATCTGCTAGATTTTGCTCAGGTGATAATGATTGAATTACAATGTGATGCAATGCAATATGTGTGTGTGTGTGGGGGGGGTTATAAGTTGGGAATAATGGAGGCAAACAGTATAAAGCATAATAATAGATATAATTATTACATAAATACCTTTCAATATCATTATATTATTTTAAAACCATATAGCCCACCCTTAAATTTCAATTTCAATCAACCCTTAACCAACTCAAGCAGGAGCAGGGGAGCTTGTAAACGACAGAAACCCATTTCATTTTCCCAAAGAGAGCTGCAGATAAAGCAGTCACAGACGTTTCCCTAATAACCAGCCAGCTGCTCTGTTGGGTATATTCTTCTGTTCTAATGTGGATGAGATTATTTATACAAAGGTTACTATTGTATATGGATATGACGCCAAGTTGGCTGGGTTCCCCACAGGCAAGAGAAATTAATTAACTTTATCAAGGACCTAGGTAAAAAATGCTCTTTCACCTTCTTTTCAGTCAGAAAAGGAGGTACAACTACTGGTTATACCTACTGGCAAAAAAAAATTTATTTACTTACTTACTTTGCTTTGTATGTGCTCAGTATATTTTTTTGATGTACGGGCAAATTTTGAAAAAACCTTTCAAAATGCATGGTGTAATGTGACAAATGCTTTAGTTATTCATTTCTGAAAAACATGGTCTTTGGAGATAATCGTTTTCTTTGACCGAGAAGGAATACACTGCAATAACTTAGATACCCTATGTGCTTCCTGCTTAAAAGGGAACAGCAAGACATATTCCCCGCTAATTCATATTCATACCATATGGCATATCATATGGGAATATGTAACTGCCACCTAACATTGACAAGAATATAAAGCAACATGCCATCATTGCCATGTTCCTTCCTTTGTGCTTTATCTTAAAACAGATGGAAGATTAAACGGTGAGACATTGTCCTGTTTCTTATTTAAATGATGTACATAACTGCAGCATATGGAGAGAGTGCACTGTTGAAACACTCACCAGGATGTAACAAATATGTTTTCAACACATTTGTATTTCTGGGTGGTAAAAAATAAAATAAAATCACATTAGTTAACAACATATGTTGTGTCAATATGGTCTTTCATTTCCATGTTACTTTGAAATGTAACATGTACAGTATGGTCCCAAACCGAATGCATGTCCGTGCAGAACATTATTTCATATTGGCCCCCCCAAGAGGGAAGGCTCAGTGTTCAGCAAGGTACCTGCCAGGGTTTTCACTGCCTACCTGTTTTATCTCTTCAGGCAGTGGATAGACGGGAGGACAGTGAAGAACAATCTTCATTTTCTCCTCCTCCTCCTCCTCCTCCTGCTCCACCTTCATGGATCTCTCCTTGTCTCCTGGAAACAAGCAGAAGACAGAATTAGTTATACTGGAAGTGGTATACAGAGTGTATTATGTTAATAAATGGATTAAGCCCCAATTTGTTTTTTAAATGTCTATCACAATTTTCCAGAGCCTGGGAGACAACATCACTAAATAAACAATTTTCAATGCTATTGAAGAGAGAAAAGCCACACATCCTTACATATAAAGATCTGGAACCAGTGAATGTTTGGCATTTTTGCATTATAAATGATTAATCGATTTTGAAGGGAGAAATGCAAAATATTGAAACCATTGTCTCTTTATTATTTTCAAGGTATTATTTGTGATGTACTCATTCTTGATCTGAGCTCTTGAGAGGTGAGTTCTGTGTCTCTGTGTTTTAGGCCAACAGTATCAGCATCCAGAAGAAAAAGTGCATGTGTGTTAAAACAAAAACATGCACTAATTACCCTAAAAATTAAACCCTGTTATCAAAGTATTTCTTCAACCACCCTAGGACACTACCCAATATTACCCTGGAAAATTCACTACGCTTTTCAGGATAAAAGTGGGTGGTACACTTAGTCCCCGCTTAGAGGTTAATGTAAGGGTAAATCCCTTAGCATGATGTCGATGATATTAAACTCATTTGCCGTACACTCTATTCAGTAGATTAATCAGTCAAGCTTATGGCATTAAGATTATAGACTGTAGATTATGGCATCTCACAGTGAGGTTATTTTGACTTCACAGCCATACATTAGCCTGTCCTTCACTGCAGGGCAACACAAGGTTTAACAAGGACTGGCTCAGCCTTCAAGTGCGGGAACTACCCACAAAACAAAGTTCTAATAACTATTTGTGTGCATGTTGGTGTCAATTAACAATGAAGGTGATAAAGAAAATTGTTTGTGTACCCTGTGCTCTCCATTTTTTTGTTGCTGAAACGAAGGAAAGTCCAGCTTTCCCTTGTAGTGTAATAGTGGCCACTAAGGAACAGTCAGTAATGTGGCTGTGGGATCACGAGGTCGTGTGAGGAGTAATGTAAGCCTAACCCTGCCTCTGTCTGTCTGTCTGTCTATCTGTGAGTGCACGCTTTCGGGGGCATTTATCAATCAGTTAACCATTGGTGCATCGTAGCATCACGCCAACTCAACACTTGACCTCAGATTTAATACCTCTGGCTATCTTAGGGTCAGAGGTTACTCCTATCAGATGGTCCCCTGTGCACGGCTCCAGACATTAAATGCCCTTGCACACCATTGGAGGGGAAAAAAGTGAGGACATGGAAGAAAATGGACAGCACAAACACACAAGCATGGGCGTAACCACGCATTCTTTGGTGGGGTTGTGCCCTCTCCAATACTTAGAAACTACCAATCTGTCCCGCTAATATGCAGACATAAGTGACCCCCCCTCCCATACTAGCGTAGACAACTCACGTTTGTTTGATTTACACTATTAGCGTGTTGTTGTTGCTATTAGCGTTCGCTAATGAATCTTAGAATCAGATCTCCTAAAGTCTTTCTGTGCTACACACAGGATTACATTAAAGCAAATAAAACTAGTAATACAAGCAGAATATACAGTGTATCAAATCAAAAGGATAATCAGGGGCTATTGTCATTGTTCTTTAAGTAAAATAATGATATGTGGTCACACTGCAGGAAGCACAGTGAGACAGGGAGGGAGAGACATGCTGGAAGCAGTGGACAGACAGGGGCATGCTCTGGAGATACAGAGTGGAATGTGAACTATAATGCAATTTAATAGAACCCATGGAAGCTTGGTAAGACACTACAGGTCAATGCATCTTGTGTGTGTGAATGACTGCGGTTACATGGAGGGCAATCCTCCCATCTTAATTAGATTAAGTAAACAGTAAGCAACTGACCAAAACACAAACAAGTGGAGGGGCAGCCACCGTCTCAGAGAAAACAGACTGAAGTCAAATGATCAATGTAGTCCTCAAATCTATATTCTATATGTGTGAATTCTCACATATAAATATCATAGAATTGTGGGAAATGCTCTTTAAAAAATCTTTGGAACCCCCCAAAGTCTATACCATGGTTACGTCTTTGCACACAAGGTTTTAGCCACAAGCACAATGCGCACAGACAGACACACACCCGTCAACCCATACAAAGACAGGCAGGTTTAACTTGATACACACTAAAACCTTCAAACACTAGCATATTAACAAACGTGTAATCCCTCTCTGTCTTTCACACTCACACACCAGTGCAGACACACAAACCCTGCCCAATCAAAGAGAAGGCTTTATGCTCATGCACACTAATAGCCTGATTGCCCCCTACTGTCTCTAGGCTCTGCGTTTAAAGCACAGCAGAGATCCTCAATTGCTGGCTCACACAACACAGATAAATTAGTAACGCACTGTGACAGCATTAAGCAGGCCTATCCTTTTAGATGGACGCTGTTATAAAAGGCTGATTTTGCATGACAACTGTTCCCCCAGTGACATTTTGTCCGTTTTAGCCCTGATTGAGCTATTAATCAGTCTAATGTGAGAGAGGCAAGCTGTTCATAAACTCATCTATTCTGCATGGACGCATGCCTAAGCCGTGAGTGGAAACATACACGAACATGATGGCCCACAGTTCAGCACGAGCACAAAGACAAGCACCGAGGGGCAAAAAGCATTTGGCTACTAGGGAAGGGAAGACCCAAGATGAACAAATGTCCCAAACCCACCTCATCCTGAAGAAAGCAGATGCATGAAATAACGTGATTTTATTAATCCACAAGATATTTGTTTGTTTAAGGAGTTGAGCAGCACAGAGTTTTGTTATAGTGGTATCTAACCAAAATAATACAGAATGGATAACTGATAATTGAAATAAATGAATTGAAATAGTTCACTGACACAGTCAAAGCCCATGTTTGCATGGCAGAAACATACAGTCTTTGGGTACATCTATATGACATAATTCCATAACAAAGGATGGCTTGTAGGCCTATACATATATCCTAGGGAAACTATTTAAAGTTTATATATTACAAAGATATCATATCATTTAGTTAGCATCAACTCATTACTAAGAATGACAGACACATTGTCTCTAGATTAGTTTACTTGCAATGTGTATTGTGTCAGAAATCTAGGTATAGTGAACATTATCTATTATAAACTCTACATGAGTGTAGGTATTTTTTTATCTGATGAGGGACGAGCATTGTATGGAAAAAAATGAATAAAAGAAACGGAGTCGAACCGAATTATAAATTACGCTAATTAATCTCAAAAACGGGCGTAGCTAACGTTAGCTAACCCTGTCAACAAATCAGTGCGGTCTCTCACCTCACATAGTTTTTACTGCAGTAAATACAAAAATGAATCTTTTTGATTTGACTTGTAATGACTTGTAAACAGAACAAATCGTTACCTACCCATAGTAAATGGTCTCTTTTGGAATGAAGGCGAAAGTAATCATAAATAAAAAGACATTTGAACTGACTTTTTCCTGGAGTGAGCCATACTCTTGCTGTTTCTATGGTTACAACGTAGCTTTGTCACGTAGCCACGCAGTATAGAACGTCCTGTGACCATCAAGTTAGCCAGTGGTAGCACAGGAAGTTGGTTTCCTATCAAAATAAAAGCATGATAAGACATACAATAAACATTTAATATTTATGGTAATTGTGGTCATTTCATGGTAATTGATCATACACAAACAACCAAATGTACAATATTTCAAAATTACATAATTCAGTTGTTACAGCAAATAGAAATAATGGGAGGAAATGGCTCCAAGTCTGAGGGAAAATGCCCCAACATTCCCTAACAAGGTCATCTTAAACCTGGACCATCTCCCTAACAACTTTTCTGTGTTCTCTGTGTTCTCCATTTTAATCTCTTGAGCATGGTAACACATACCACAACCACATTAACGATCCTTGGGTCTCAGGGGATGGAAGCTTCTGTTGGTAAAGCTCATCACTTCAATATTATGCTTTGGCAGCTGGAGGATTCACATGGCAGGAAGGGCCCTGATTGACATGAACAGGGCCGTGATCGTCCTGTGGCTCTAGCTTGCAACAACAGAGTTAAAGCATAAGGCGAGGGGAGTCCTTAAGATACAGGAAGATGAAACTGATACTGATCCTCTCATGTATCATTATACATTAATGATGTAACTCTAGGTAAATGACTAACAAGTATGGGATAGTTTCGAAAATGTCACAGTCTTCCCAGAAGCACACACACAAACAAGCTGGCTATAAAACATTTGGTGAGAATAAGTTTAGTGAGCTCACCTTTAAAATAAACTTTTTTGGTAAAAATAAACAATGAACAGGCTTTTGTGTAAAAAATGCAGACAGACAATGCCTTAAAGTCACATTAGCTGAGCTCTTCCTGCTTGCATGCATAGGTCACACTCTGTTCTGTTTGGGCTGTGTGCATTTAATTCATTGCCTCAGAAGTAATGTGAAATAACGGCCAGACATTCCCGCCGGGGCTTTTACAAGACCAATTGTTTCATGGTAATAGATGGTTTACAAATGACTTTAGACAGACATTTTTGCCTTTTTATGTGATATCATTGCCCTCATTTCTCTGTGGCTGACCAAAGCAAACCTGGGTCTTCATCTGGGCTAATGTCGTCCACCCTAATACAGAGTGAGAGAGAGGTCTTTGCTATGATTTAATTTGCAATGCATGTCGTGCTATTTATGGACCCGTCAATGAATCGTGCAGTCTCAGTCGCTCTGATGCAAATTGCACTCACCCACTCAAGTCTAGCCTACCTTCCGTGCTTGTTTATCTGCCTCCACAGCAGAAAAAAATGGTGAACGTGACAAAAGGGGAGAAAAAAATGTTGTACTCAGACAGAGACAATGATCAAACCTCGCACCCTACTGTGCAAAAGAGCTGAGAGAGAAGACAAGTCCCCTCTCTGTAACCCCCCAACCCCTTTCTGTCTCACTCCCTCTTACCCTCTCTGAAACTGGTCATATCCTATAAGAAGAGAGCGTTAGCAGCATACATTTAAAACAGCATTGTATACAAAATGGACCACAATTGATCATTTTGTTATGTATAAAGTTTATCAGAGCTCTCCTTGTAGTATCTAAAATAGTAAAAGCAATTGCTTTGAATGTAACATCAGTGTTATCATAACATTTTGATTGTCTTGATTGTCATAATTTCAATATAGCTCATATCTATTTCACTTTAACCAGTCTGATTATTGAACCCATCCAGGTTAATAACTGATGAGTGAATGAATGAATTTACAAAACATAATCTAATTATTTCTCTGTCGTAATTGTTTGTGGAACCACTAGACTGTATTTTGGGCTGTCTCTGTGGCAAAAGAAAATTAACCTAATTTAGGGAGGTGCATCCAGTGTTTTAGGGGCACTGAGCCTGCAGGGGCTGGGAGCTTGGCGTCTATTGAGTCTGTTTCCGGCACGCTATGCTGTGTGGGCAAGTGTATAATGAAGCATGCTGAGTGTGTGCTTGCGTGCATGTGTGTAAGAGGGAGAGAGGAAGGAGCAGAAGGAGGGGGAGGGGCGACAGGCGAAAGTGTGTGTGTGTGTGTGTCTGTGTGTGCGTGCACAGATTTAGGAGGGGGAGGGGTGAATATGACCCACTATTCTTTTTTTGGCATGAAATGACTAATATTGTCACGCTTGACATATTTGGGCTAGGCTATTCGGGACAAATCCGATGGCCAACCATGCAGGTTGGCTCACTAAAATCCCCACAAAATACTGCAGGACCTGAAACTGGTGAGAGAGACTGGCACTCAGGACACATACACTGTGAAATTAAAAGGTCTGTCTTTTTCCTGTATTGTGATATAACTTTTATGACATGAGCTCCTCTACACTCATTCACTCAGTTAGCCCAAGTAGCCCATCCCACTCACTGCGCTTGTCGGATGTGAGCTGGTTTCCTTGGTATTTCTTTGGGTGCCATATGAAGCTTTACTGTACGTGCTGTGTCCACTCCATCTAAATGTAAGTCTTGTAAGTCCACCTGTTATGTTGCGTCACTGTGTGGAGCCCCCTGATCCTGTTTTGCCAGCCAGTCACTGGGCCTCTGTTTTTCTTGTTTCCTTTTTAAGTAAAAATAAGAAACCCCTCACGTCTGATTCATGAAAAATGTGCACACAGCTGATTTGTTCATAGGCACACATGCCAGGCAATTTGTCATTGGCTTGTGTAAATTCCCAAATGATCCCACGTAATGGCAGCAGTCCTCAGAGCATTGTGTGAAAACCAAAATTTTGTTATAAAGAGATAAATCATTCGCCTTTATGGAAAGTAGAGTCTTGTCTTGTCTGTGGTATAATATGTAGTTAGGTGCACCCGGAAGAGGGCAGTGTGATAACCAAGGGAATGGATGCCTTGACCGAAATGTTGCTAAATGGTATAAACTCCACAACTCTGTAAGTGTAACATAAAAATAAGTGATTTGACGGGTTATGGTTTGCCTTCCATAAATATTTGTCTACAAGTAAATAAGAATTATTAGACTATTTAAAAATATATTTAAAAAATATTATACAGCTGTGCTAACATTGTAATGTGCATTAGTCGCTTGTCTTCACAATCTTTGTCTGCAAAGTCCAAAAACCCAGATTGGGTTTTCAGGTGTAAGTTTACACCTGAATAATTCCTAGAGAAATTCCTGTTGTACTTGCAACACATTGTGTAATACATAAAAGAATATTAATTAATATTATTATATTATATATGTCATTTGTCAGATCTGGTCGTCTAATCAGTTTGCTTCGACCAAAGTGCTTGTCAGATCCTCGAACTGTGTCTGAAACTCCCACCGGTCACATTGTTACCACATCGGGTTTGTTGTGGCGCTGTGGGGACAACCTTCGTAAGTTTCCAAAATCGACAATCCAACAAGCATGCCCTCTTCATGCGGCACATAGCCAGCTGTGCAGAGGTAAGATTTAAACTTCTCTATCAAGCTTTCTTTTGTTCAGATTTTCGCACTATGAAGGCCTTCAATGAGAGATTGTTTGACAGTGTGCACCTTTAACCTTGTAGCTGAACAATTATTCCATCTCGCTCTTCTCTATGACAGCAGATCTTTCACCAACCTTTGAGTGTGGCCGTTAAGGCTGTCAAGAACGGCTATAAACATTTCTGCTTTCAGACGTGGCTGTATGGAACATCGTGCATACTGGTTTGTTTCGACTATACCCTGGCCTCTGGACCTACCATCAATAGCTCGTCCACCAGCCGCTACATAGAAGAGAGTTGCGTGATCGTCACGTTTTTCAATTCAAACAGTTACCTCTTGCTACCATTTGGGGCCGCCAGTGAGTGAAGTAGTTCGAGACAACAACCATTGTTAATTTTATACATGAATCTGGCCATCTAGATAATATACATACTAAACATAACTGCATTATGTATGCCTCCATGTCTTCAGGTTCAGGTGTCTGTCTGTCTTTCTGCCTGTCTTTTGTCCTTCAGTTTGTTTGTCTCTCTGCCTAATGGTTTTTCCGTCCACCCGTCTCTCTCTGCTTGAATCTCTACATGGCTCTCTGCTTGCCTGCCTGTCTGTCTTTTTTGCTTATCTGCAGGACTATTAAGTGTGTGTGTGAGTGTGTGTGTGGGTGTGCGTGTGTGCTGAATGGATTTGCATGAGAGCCAGTGGGGTGACCCTGCTCTCTCACGCCAAGGCTTCTGTGGAACAAATAGGACTAGTCGGATGTCGTGACAGCACTCACATCAGTTTAAATAAGAGTGCTGTGCTGCAGCCGTGTGTGTGCGTCTGTGTGTGAGTGTGTGTTTAAGCAAGCAGCCAGGCACGCATTTAGTCAGAAAACCTTTGCAAGGCTTTTGTGTGTGCGCATGTGAGTATGTCTGTGTATGTGTGCACAGGACTGTGTTGCAGCTACTGAGCATGCAATATCTTGTGAGGTTTGAGGTTTCATGAAGAGGAAGACTGCAATATTAACAGTTTAATGAGCTTAGTGGGGTTCACACACACTGACACACAGGCCAAACGCTCCACAGAGTTCCTTTGAAAAGGAACAGGTTTGTCCTGTAAGGCCGACCTGCCCTCTGAATAAATGAACGCTGTCACGGGGTTAAATAGAGTTCAACTTAACATACGTCACTGCAATATAAATGAGTGCCAACCACAATTATGAATTATAATGCTTCATTATAGTTATAATACCTGAGAATTTAAATAGATGTGTTTATTTAGAAGGTGCAGTCAGGCGCGACCACTGGTTAGATCAAATTAAGTTAATTATTTTTAGATATTCTACCTTAACAAGGGCTAATTTTATGTCTTGTTTCTTTGTTTGCATGCTCCCATTCTGTCATACAAAATGATTCATTTCCTTGTTTATGCCACATAGCTACTGTATATTTTCCTTTGAATATAAAACCTTAACATACTCACTGTTTTCTTTTCAAACCCAATTTATTTTATGAACTTCCACACAAACACTTGCATAAGACAATCAAGTTCAAAAGGCAACATGTTTTTGAGAGATTGTTGTCTGGGGCAGACTTTGGTTTCTCTCTGCGTGTCAGGTGGTTGACAGCGAGCACAATGTCATGTAATGCACACTTTATTCAGTTAAATAATGATACAACAAAATAAAACTGGCAAGAACAAATAAAGGTTTATATTTAACTTAAAGTGTGTTTTAATACTGTACAGCAAGAATGAATGTCTCAAATCATCCTGTGTGCTGACAGCGTCCTCCTTTGAGGGTATCATCAGTGTGTGTTTGCATCATAGCTGTTGTTTACTACGCCTTGTAACTTTGAGTAAAGCTCCATACAAGTGTGTCCTCACATACTTTATGGTGATTACAGTTTTTGTCCTTGTGGTAGCGTAACTACATTTTCTAGGTTTAGATTTATTGTACTATGAAATATGTTTGTTTCGGTGGCAAAACCAAAGATAAACATTTAATGTGTTCACAAGTCATGCTTTTGGTTAGGCAGAGGGAGTGGTGCTTCATGAAAACAATGAGGATGGAAATTGCAGGTTCAGTTCTTCAGCATTAAATGAATCCACGGTCATCTTTTAAATTATGATTATAATTTCTTGCTATTACTCCAAAAGCCTCAGATAATGTGGAATCATTTGATGAGTGCTGTACAGGGGGAAAGGAAAAGCTACATAGGAAAATGTTTGAAACTGCATAATTATTTGGCATTACACATGGGATTTAAAGGGATAGTTGTGGTTTATTAGTGGGTCTCATTTTCATAGTTCTGGCTGTTTCAGCTATTTGTAATAATACCAACGTAATTGCTGACATATGGGAAAATGGCAACATGACTGCAACTACAACAAAGTCTTCAGGGCAAGAAACTCAAGCAGTTAGATGATCAGACAGGTTATAGACAAACCAACAAATTAGCCGGATTATCTCAAGCTCTTTATTTTGAGGTAAACTGCGATGGATGTTTACATTTGGGCAATGATTCATCTTGGTTTTCTCCTCCAAAATCAGTTTGGGGGATTTGTTTGAAACCTGAATGATTGTCTGACTGCTTGTGTTTTGTTCCCCATTTTACCCAAATTTTTGTGATGCATTTCCTAAGTAAATGCATTAACCTCAGTAATAATTATATTATAAACTTATAACCTAAAGGAAAGCTGTAACAAACCACAATTGTCCTTGAAGAGTTCAACCAAACATTTGATCATTGTATATCAGTATTTGCAACTTCTTAATAAATGTCTGTAACTTAACAACAATAACCAGTTTGGGTTTTAACATAGTCAAAGGAATACAATCTGTGAATTTTCTTATAGCAAGGGCTTTCCCTTGAACTGAACTCTCATGAACCCATTCAGGTTGTATGGATTTAGGATGCCTACCCAGCATCTGCGTCACAACACACACCCTGAGGCGTGACGACTGATGAAAAACAAAGAAGGTATGCGCCACAGTGGCAGGACATGGAAGATGAGTGTGATGCGTGCAGCGGATTACTCTGTGAAGGGAGTGCTTTGAGTTCTGTCTCTGCAGGGTAGTAGACCCATTGAATGGAACACCGTGCCATACACACATATACAAAAATGCCCTGCCAGCCACCTTGGGGCGACCACGACTCTTTTCTCCTTTGAAATAAAGAGGGAAAGACGAGAGAAAAAAACAAAAAAACATTCAAGGAGACAGGGAGTCAATGTATGTTTGTGACTGTGAGTGAGCCGGCTGTGAGACATAATTACTGCAGATTAGTGAAGCCACACTGAGAACCTGAGTTGGAGCCGTCTGGACCCACAGACAATGACCTCTGGGATAGAGGCTCTCACACGTCACACTCACTCACACACACATACACACAAACACAAGCTTGAAGGGATCCTCACGGAAAGACGGAGTAAAGTGGAAAAAAGACTACCTACATGCTTATCCCCTGCTCATAAATTCCATTCTGAGCTGTGCATTTTTGATCATCAGTTCACAAATCCCTGAGGTATTGCAAATATCCAACATGAATAACATACATCAGTAAAGGAATAACATAATAATTATTATTATTAATAATAATAAGACATTAGGCCACTGTGATCATCAGACAAAGATCACCTGTCATCCACAGACACAACTACTGCACACATGGTGGACTGCTACTTTGGTGTTAAATGTGGTTTCTGAAGCATCTCAGATAAATGTGGTACGTCGGCTGCTTTGCTTTAATGAAAATGCAACATCAAATGAACCAATTGAAGTTGAGATATGTCATCAGGGCCACAGTTGTCAAATCCAAATATCTGGCGCATGTTTCACAAAAGCACTGCTTATACACAGATTGCCAGTGGTGCCATTGTCACGTTTTGTCCTAAAGGGCTTTTGCATGCACAGGTTTTGATTAGTGAAATGTGTAAAAAATTAACAGGAGTAGAAATTATGTCATTGGCAAATTTGTTTTTGTGTTTGTTCATAAAAATAATAATACAACTTTTTATATAGCATATTATATACAAACATATTAAATACAAGATCCAAGAAATAGGGAAAAAAAATTTTTACTAATACAATTAACAGTAGACAAATGACAATTAATACTGTGGGTGAGGTCAAAAATAGTAAAGATTTTAGGTAAAAGCACGTTTAAAAAGATGATTTTAAGTCTGGGGTTGTATAAACTAAATGTTGCATCACCATAGACTTGGACCGAGGACCAGTTAATGTGAGAGAGTCAACAGACTGCAGTAATCTCTAATGGAACATAAACTGTGAGTTAATTGATGTAGTTTGGACCGAGGTTGTAAAATAATTTCAAAACAATGACAATCACCTTGTAATTAATTAGGTGGCTAGTGAATCAAATTTAGTAAGGGGTTTATGTGTGCACTCAGTTTATCTTTGGTCTGGATCCTGGCTGCAGTGTTTTGAACCAGTTATAGATGTTTGATCGAGTTCTTGGGAAAGCCTGTGAACAAATCATAAGAGCAATTTAAACATATGTAAACAAAATAATGTAAATCTTCCCTAAGGCCACTCTAGTGGTGTTCTGGATGTGTGCTTCAAAATTTTAATTGCCATCAAAATGTACCCCCATCGTCTTAGCCACAGATGTGGCAGCTGTTTGTAGATTTGAAATGAGGCTCTCTCCTGTTCCCCAATAACCAAAATTGGTGCTGTCCTCATTTAACTGAAGAACCTTTTGAGCCATCCAAACGCTAATTTCTGAAATGCAATTTACAAGGTTGTTGACAGGGCTCAGATCATCAAGTGCAAGCAGAGATGTCGAATTGTATGTTATCTGTCTAGCAGTGAAAACAGATGCTTTTGGATGATATAACCTAATGGCAGCATGTATGGACAGAAAGAAGAGGCCCTAGGACTGAACCTTGGGGCACACCACAATAAACATTTAATCTTCCTAAACAGGACTCCCCAAGGAAAACAATGTATTTAAACAATGTATCTTGATGTATTAGGTAAAACCTAAACCAGTCTAGAACTGTGCCAGAGAAGCCAACCCACGTCTCTAACCTTTCAGTAATATAGCATTTAGGTACCTGGTTCTATCTACTCAAAAAGAGCCACCTTCATAACATGAATAAAAACTTTACGTTTTGTGTTAAGATAAAGGACAGTCAGCTGTAAAAGATACACTGACATTTCTGAGAAGACTTGTTTGTTTGACAGAACAAAGAACCTCCAGCCTTCTGTTTTCACACACTTCTTTTTCTTCTACTGTGAAACACTGACAAACAACAAAGAATTACGTTTTTTTATTTTCTTTCTACAGAATGCCTTTTTAATTTCCTCCTCATTACTCTTTGTGTTTGTGTGTGTGTGTGTGTGTGTGTGTGTGTGTGTGTGTGTATGTGTGTGTGTGTGTATGTGTGTGTGTGTGTCTGGGCAGCGTTCCAATCTGTCATCTCAATCTAATCTCTATCACCCATGGCTGTCTGGCTGGGGTTATCTAGCCAGAGGACCACCCCAACTGAAGGGAAGAGGAGTGCAACACAGGAGCACCACTTGGCCTTCCCACATCTTTACTTCTTCTTTTCCACTTCCTCCTTCACTTCTTCTCTTTCACTTGTCATACATTCTCATACATACATACATGTTACCTTGACTCCTAATTTATCCATACACAATCTTCTTTTTTACCTCAGTTCTTTGATACAGTTCTTTCATACATGCATACATAGAGAAAGTTACATTACTTAGTAAAGGAGCAGTTTGACATTTTGGGAAACACGTGCATTTGCTTTCTTGCTGAGAGTTAGATAAAAAGATACAATTTTTATATCTGCCTGTGAAATATGAAAACACAGTCGAGAGAGAGTTAGCTTAGCGTAGCCTGCTGAGAGTTGACGTTATCTTGTTTGTTTCATTTGTACAAAAACATAAAGGTGTAGTTTTACGGTTCTGCTAGGCACTTACCTTTGGACAGAGCCAGGCTAGCTGTTTCTCCCTGTTTCCAGTCTTTATGCTATGCTATGCTAAGCTAACCGTCTCCTGGCTGTAGCTAAATATTTAACGTACAATAAAACAAGTACATCAAATAATTTTGTTAGAGGTATATTCTCCACAATATGCATATGCATCACTCATGTTTCGTGTGCACAATATAATCTTGAAGCCTGCATGGTCAAGAGGTTCATAGCATTCGTTGTGTGGTCCTTGCACGTAGCATCAATCCTGAGCAGATCCTTCTCTCACCACCTGCTTTGTATCCATGTTGATACTGAGCATTACCTCAGGGTACAGATAAAAAAAAACATAACAAAACAAAATCAGTCAGAGTCTGGACAGCCCCATGACCATAAGAATAAGATAAATTCTAGAAGCCACAACTAATGGAAAACTGCATAAACCAAAACATGGCAGACTCACATCGCAAGTGTCCCACCCTTTGTGTCAGTGTTGATGGTTCCTTCCTCACTTCCTTGCTGTGAGATAAGGAGTTGGTCCGGCCCTTTGGAGGGGTGTGTGTCTTAATCAAGATAATTCTGTAAAGAAACACAAGCAGAGTGAACAAATTAGACTTGGCAGAGACCAGGGGAGAGTTTATTAGGATTGGGATCTAGGAGGGCATACAGGGATATGGCCTTATATACAAAGCTATCCATTTTAATTTCGCTACTAACATTGTTTTGTCTGTTGTTGACTCTGGTGGGGCTGCCAACATTCAGGAATAATATTTCCTTGCTTAACACAGTTAGGAAAAATCCTTGGGGGGATGTTGGGGGGGATTGCTTTCCTTAAGCAAATAGGTTCAGGGTTGCGTTAAAGTACATCCTTTGGTTTCTCTGTGTTTGCCTTTCTATACCTCCTTAATCCATTCTTCCTAGTTAATATCTGGCAAATTAATCCTTAATTCATCCCAGGCTGTGATCCAAAATCAGACTATCATCCTTTGATCATTAAATCTGCCAGTGATGGCTGAACTGAACATTGTCAGTCTGATCTTTTGCATGGCTGAGCAAGGTGTTTGCATTTCAGCTGTCCCAGATCCATTTTCCCCTCGGTAATGCTCGCTGCATATCGTAGTTAATTAACACATACTGCTAAGAAAAAAAGCTGACATTGTGTACGCACACTTACACAGATGTGAGCACTGGCTTTCACACACAAAACCCCCTAAGCCAGCCATGAATGCTTTCTCTGAAAGTGCACATTAACACATCTTTAAAACCTGACATTTATATCACTCCCTTTCTTGATTCCCCCTCTCAGAATTGTTTGCTATATTGGCTGCGGTGTTGTTGGCTCCATTTGAATCCCCAGCTACTAATTAGGCATTTGTTTTGAATCTTTCTCTTGATTTTGCCTGGTCGTTACTTTTGCAACATTTGCATGTGAAGCGCAGGCACGCCCAGCCATTAAAACTATCTCAGGACTCTACAGGGGAACAACACATGAATGACATATGAGAAAGAGAGATGACAGATTATCAAAGCCACATTCTCTGGAGGTTAAGAGGAGGAGCAACATAATGATAAATGTCTTGTTATTTAGAATAGAAAGCACAGAGGAAAAGTTCACACAATCATACAGCATATTCTCAGAGAACTAATAGGAAACATACAAAGATACTTTAATGAGGATCTCAGTATAAATTATATTTGAGCGTGTGATTTTCTGGTGCACACACTGCGACATCATTTCCAAAGTCTTTATAAAAGTAGGACACTAGCTGCGAGACTAAAGATACAGCGTTGTATAAATAAAGATTGTGACATGCTGCCAACTTTAGATTCCTACTCATCAGCTGAAGTCGTGAAAGGTTCTTCAGCTCAAGCCTACAAACACTCATGCTGCAAACTACGGTGACGTATCTTTACTGCACATGTCTGAGCATGTGTTCACACAACTACACACATCACCTGTGTGTGTGTGTGTGTGTGTGTTTGTGTGTGTGTTTGGCTCCTGTGTTGCCTTGACAACCTACTGCCGTTTCTCTTTTTGTTTGCCCTTGGTGCCGAGAGCGGACTCACACCAACGCAGGAGTAGAAATCGGAACAGAGGGAGGACGGAGAATGACATCATCCTGGGCTTTTCATCTCACCTCTCGAGTGAACGACACCCACGGCTCTCCCGCCTGCTTTCACCTGTCAAGCAGCAAATGTAGGCTGATCGTGCTGATATGTCTACAGGGAGGGAAGGGGAAAACGTGTCTCATCTGTGATCTGTGTTCTCAGGAGGTGGTTGAACTGCTAAACTGTGGGCAACATTAGGGTCCAGGTTTAAGGCCAGCTCAGTATGTTGCTTTGATTAAAAGTCACAATGTGACACTTTAATGGAGTAGTTCGGGAAATATGGTTATTTATTTTTTTGCTGAGATTTAGTTGAGACGTTAGATACCACTCTCATATCTGTCCGTTAAATATGACAAATACAGCCAGCAGCCAGTTAGCTTAGCTTAGGATAGAGACTGGACATGGGTAAACCGCTAGCCTGGCCCTGTAGAAAGGTAACAAAATCTGCATCCCATAACCTCCAAAGCTCACATTATATCTTGTTTGTTTAATCTCAAAAACTGGAGTGTAAAAATGACAGTGGTATCGAATCTTTTCATCTAACCCTTAGGAAAAAGGATATCTTAAAAAAACTTTCAAACTCTTGCTTTAAGATCCACAACCCCAAAAGGTCAGAGGTCAGGGTCAGCTACAGAACGGCTACCACAAAGCTTTTATGGCTTTGTTATTGTGAGGATTTGACTGGGGACATCTGGCTGAAGGGCAACTTCCATTGTCAATGAAAAGAAAAGGAAAGACACTGGCGCAGAGCTAGGCTGTGTTATCTGTGACTACACTATGAGCAGAATTTTTACGTTTATGCAATAATGTGAGACCAATGGAACAAAAGAATCACTTTTTGAAGGACTAAATGGGCAATCTATTGTAACACACTTTTAAAAACCTAATGTTACTGCTAATATTTCAACAGACACTGCACTGGGTATAATATCCTGACACATAATGTTTACATATTGATGTCATTTTACTCGCTATGGTTGTGCCATTCACTTCAATTTGTATAGCACTTTGTTAAGCTCTGGTTTTTAAAAGTGCTATATAAATAAGCTTTGACTAGTTATACACATGAACATGAAAAATACATCTCAAAATATCAAAATCACAGGAACAAAGTTACTGTTTTCATTGTCATGAAATGCCAGCAATATATTTCAAAGGGTTAATTAGAGATTAGAGGTTATGCATGGACAAAAATGTATATCCTGCCCTTAGTGCTGTTCCTCACTGTACCCAACAGTCTCCATCTTACTGAGCAGCTGTGTTTGACAGTAAACATCAGTTGGCTGGTGAGTACAAACAGCTTAACATTGAGTCAGTCAAAATGACCTGAAACAACCACCGTCCTCCACAACAGAAATGCTCTGAGAGTTTGGAATAAAAACAGAGCAGAACAGGTAAACCTGCCCCCACTGAATACAAGGATCTGTTCCTTGAGGTCTGGTATTTCTCCCTCTCCATCTCCCTTGTTTAGGGTGTGTGTAGGATATTTACCAGAGTGCCAGACACTGTAGCCCACCCAATATCCTGTAACCCCCCTCCCTATAGCCCCTTGTCAAACTACAGTGTGTGTGTGTGTGTGTGCGCACGTGTGCAGTTCAATCAGGCCGGGACACCATGACTGAAAAAACAATATCAGATGACTGGAGACCATGATGCCACCCAAGGCTTGTTGCCAAGGTTACGAGAGAAAAGATATAACAACAAACATTTACTAAACACACCACAGACAAATGACTGTCAATGCATTACTGGCCTTCTTTCTCTGCAAGTCACATTCACAGCCTCTGTTTTCAGCAAAAAGTGATAGAGTCAATGACAAAGTATAGTGCTTTTTACAATTAAAACATTTAGAAGTTGGACAGGAAGTTTTACACATGGGTTTCTTGCTAACTTGTGGTGTTGAATACATTTTGTAGGACACGTAGTTCCTGAATGGATTATGATCATTTTATCAAACTTTTTTTGCAATGCATGTAGTGTAACATTCATATATCACAATGAAGGCTTCAGGGAGAGGTTTGGATAGATGGTTGGGTGAATGACGTGACACCAGATCCAAAACAAACATTTTGGTTAAATAATGCACCCTGTATCATGAATTACATTTTTAATATTTAACCGAACACATGAAACACTGAACCATAAACCGTGCTGTAAGTTTCCGTAAACACAACCATGGGTGCCTAGTTATAATTAAAAATGGGGGTGCAAGATTATTGGCAGGCAAGGGGAGGTATGGCAGGAAAATGAGACTGTGCTCTCCAGGGAAAATACTACGCCAAACTTCCTTTAAGATATATGTCAACAGTATGATTGTCAATTCAGCTTTAATATAATCCATAAATATCACTTCAACTGGCTACCAGCCTGTGCTGCGCTATTTTAGATAATAAGAGTGGAAACCATTTCAAAAATGAACTTTTCGTACTAAAATAAGTTCTGGTTGGTGGACCAGATACAAAATTCATAAAACTGTTAATTCACCACCTATCATTCGTGTTTTGATTTGGTTTCTTTGGCCGTAACCAAAGTAACTTCCTGCTTTGCAGCTTCTGCTTGTTTGGCAGGGGAGATAGTGTCTAATATTGTTTTAATTTATCGTAACGCCAAAACAAAAAAAAGAGTGACTCAAGACAGCTCAGACAGTTTTATGACCACCTTAGAGACAATTGATTGTGGAACAATTTTGTTTTGTGGCAAAGTCTAATAGTGGGGGTGCAGCTGCTCCACTTGCTCCATTGTTCAGGCGCCTGTGAACACAACCATAAAAGCGTTAATAATGCTTTGTTGCCACGCAAATATTAATTTTAAAAAATTTTTTGTTTTTATATATGTGTATAATATATATTATTAGCACATGCTGTCACCAAGTTACCTGCCTTACACCCCACTCCTACAGCACACGTGTGCAAGTTGCAGGAGGGAACAAAACTTTTAATGCTTCACCAGAATCTCTCTTACAAGTCTTTTTTTTTATTGTTGTCCATTAGCTCTGTAGGTGATTTGGTTACAAATGCAACCATCCAGCTCATTACACCATTGAATGGATATATGAAAGATTAGTCCCTTCAGCTACAAATTGCAAAGTAGCGTACAGAGTTTGCAGGCTGACTGCAGAAGGCTGGAATGCAGGCCTGCTGTGGCTGGTTAGCCAGCCAGCTAAGCAGCATGCAGCACAGAAAATAAAGTGCAGTCTGTGCTGTTCTGTTACATGGTCTGTTCTGTTCTGGTCTCCGGGATAATCAGGACGAATGGAGAGCAGCTGTTTTTTGGGGGGGTGGGTATAAGGGAGAGGAGGGGTGTGTGTGAGACAAATAGAGGAGGCAGAGGTTTTACATGGGAAAAGAATGTGATGAAATGAATGGGAAGGGAACAGGCCCAAGGCTACTTGTCAAAAAAAATAAGATCGGGCCTGTTACATATAGGAGCTGCAGCGAAATAGGAGGTAAAAGTGCTGGTGTAACGTAAACGATCCAATTAGAAGTCAGACGAGAGATTTTGTATGACTTTTTCCACTTTCAGGGATTCTTTGGCGAACGCAGGAGGAGGAGAAATGACAGTGTGTGACACAAACGTCAACACAGCAACCCTTGAAGTCGTGAGTTGCAAGCTATAGTTACTCTCAGGACTCCCCATAGCTCCCTGGGTGACTCATGCTATGGCAGCAAGACATACAGGACTAAACTTTGGAATCACTGGCTTTGAGTCATTATCGGGGAGGGCTGAGGGGGCAAAGTGATAATGGGTGTACTCTATCCCATTCACTGCAGTGGTCTCAATCTTTCTCCTTTCAAAGGTTTTGATCTTGTTTTTATTTTTATGTCCCAGATCCCAATGACCCTTTCACTCCCCGTCACCAGTCTGTTTCCTAGTTATCCTCTCTCCTTTAGTTGTCCTCACTATCACTTTACACCTCTCCGTCTTCCTGTCAGTGTGACTGCTGTCCCGTATGGGGTCCTGTACAGGGAGGAAAGGGAGGGCAGGGGGGAGATTGAGGGAAGGAAAGAGGGAGAAAAGGAGGGAGGCATGAGTTTCACAGACGTGCCACCAGGCTGTACACATTCCTCAAGGGTTGTGCATCCTGTTCTTTCGTCCTCACACACACCACACTGCACGTACGCACACCTCACACACTCCCAAACCCTCATCCCCCTCCCTCCCTCCTCCCACAATGGTGCCCTCTTCCTCCAGCAGCATACTCCCTATAGGACAAGAAATAGTAACTTTTTCTTTTTTTCTTTATTCCTTACTTTCTGTTTGCTCATTGTTTTCCTCTGCACACATCCAACCACCAGTGTTTATTCCCTGACAGCAAGAGCTGTTTTCCATTTTACCTGCATACTGCCCTGGATGATGGGGAACAAAATGGTTTAGATAAGCTAAGTTTACACTCTTCCTCCCTCCTGCTTGTCACCCTCCTTCATTCCCTTCCCTCCCTGTAACCCATTACTGCATCATGTGGCCTTAGAGTTAAGCAGCAGACAGGGACACGGATAGAGAGACAAAGAGAGACAAAAGAAAGCATGGTGGATGGTGATTTGTCTAAAATTGGTTCCATTTGGACAACGTATCATTTACAGAAAAATGTAGTTATGTAAATCAATCAAAGTGCTATTTAACATATAAACATCAAGTATACCATTAGGTTCTCCGTTTTTGGTTGTGAAACTTAATGATGATGGTTTAGCTGGACATGTGAGCAAAAGCAGGCCAAAAACAGTGGGACAGAAACTGCTACTGTGATGCGAGTTGATAGTTTGACATTGTTTTAAACAATACATAGCATTTTCTGTAATAATTTCTTCTAGCCGACACTTGCTTTATTTGGACCAGATTAGCTAATGCTGTGTTAGCTGGAGTAGGTTGCCATATAAACTCAATGTCTAGTGTATATACATGGAAACAGCAGCATGGCAAGTAATAGTGGACAAAACATTTTTTACTTTTAAACTGGAACATGTAAATGCTTTAATCTGATTATCGACTGTAATCAGACTGTTCAGAGAATGCACATGTGGAAAACATAGACCCTGTGTCAAATCAAAGAAAGCTGAGAAACGAGAAAAGAAAACTGCAAGTGTGAACCCAAAAGCACACAAGCAGACAGGTAAAGATAAAGGTTTGAATTTACTTGAATCAATAAATAGTCATGGGTGAAAACCAGGCAGGCAGTCAAAAAAGGAACACGTACCCAGAAGTAGGTCAGACAAAGAATCATCAACCTGTGGATCAGACAGAACAAAGGCTGGAAAGGCAAAGACAGAGTGGGAATGGGCCGGTATATATACTGCAAGACTAATGACGAAAATGAAGAGCAGGTAGGCAGGAATGCTCGGGTGACGGGAATGGCAGGAAAGGGGTTACAGCAGGGCGGGATGGAGAGGCTGGATCTGAAATGACAGGAGAATATACAGTATAGGAGCTGGCTGAAGTCGTGACTCTATGAAAGTGTTGAGGAAACAAGAAGCTTCATTCCCAAAGAGAGATTTTACATGTTACATGTTGCTGTATTTTTATATAAATTACATAGTTATCTTGTTATCTTGTCATGAAAAATGCTGTTTAAATTAAATTGCCAGCGTGGACACAGTAGTTCTTGCATGGAGCAGAGGAGCTTCTGTTCCATTCGGGGACAAGAATCACATTTAGCCTCAGTTGCGGACTTGGATGGATGAACAAGACATACAAGTTAATTTATCATGTCGGGAGCGGCCAGACACAATTTGAGTCGCAGTCCATTATATTAAAAAACACTGCAGTTCAGAGCGGGAAAAGGATGGGTGCACTCACTCATAGCCAGCTGTCATTTGGCAACTGCTGTAGTTTAGTCACTGTGTTGCCTAATTGTTAAAGGTGTACACACGTCTCAGTAAATAAGGAGTGGAGAGGATTTATAATGTTCTGGGTGTGAGACCAAGTCTCTGTGAAAACTAGATTGCACATTTGAGAGAGACTGAGTAACGATGAGATCTGCAAGACTGAGCGAGTATTTGTGAGAAGCTTGTGTGTGTTTGTGTGTAGTGTGCAAGTGTGTTGCACTAGCTATAATCCTTGAGGCCTTAGGGAGGTGTGCACACATTCAGCCTTTTCCTGTTGCTTCCCATTAATTCCACCTGTATACACTGGGAATGAGCCCCTGCTGGCCCTCACCCTTCCTGCCTCCTCCCTTCTTCCACTCCTCCCCATCTCTAAATCCCCAGATGTAGGCTGACTGAACACCCAGAGAGACCAGGCTGCTCTCTTCTGTTGCATGCTGTTCCTCTATGCATACTGTGTCCTCAGCCACAGCTCCACATATTTACAATCTGAATGGATAGGATGAGCATATTTATTCAAATTAACATTTGAATGGTCATTTTGCAGGAACACGTAAGACAGCTGCCACATGGATGCTGAACATTTAAAAATGTTGCCATGGGTATGAGTGCTGACACAGTGCACAAGCCTCCGAGAGCTGAGGTGTTAACATCTGTGCTGAACATTTGCATTGTGTGTGCCTGTTTGTACTGCCCACACACACAAACACACATTACATTACATTACATTTAGGCATTTAGCAGATTTTATCCAAAGCGACTTCCAAATAAGAGCTTTACATAAAGTGCATAGAATCATGGACAAAAACAACAAGATGTCGTATCAAATAATATGAGTGCTGGTGATGAATCACAAGTGCTATAG